>JAVANC010000024.1:33984446-33989446 GCA_033319125.1 Parnassius glacialis | reverse complement strand
TGATGTAATCTACAGGGGAGGCCTATGATCAGCAGTGGAAATGCTGTGACGGTAACGGGACGACAAAACACGTTAGCGTCAGCACGTAAGGTATTCATAAAAAGGGGAAAATTAAATTTATTTAAAATTTAATTGAAATAACTAAAAAAATGGAAGACTAAAAAACTTATGTTATTAGTAATAAACTAAATTAATTATGTTGGTAGATCCAATTGTGCATGTGTTATGAACATTAAAAAAATTACGTATAACATGATTATACTTAACTTTTGAAATAGTTTAAATACACAAATTTTCACTAAAAAAACTTGTAACTATACTTTCAATTTTCTCATATCTTTATATCAAACTTCCATTTAAAAAAAAGTTTGTAAAATCAAAAAGTGCATGAATCACAAAGTCCAACGATAGTGAAAAAATTAAACAAAAATTGTAAATTACATTTCTATTCGTCAATGAGTTCCAGTAGCAGTCAACGAAGTACACTTTGAAGTCAGTCCGTCAAATCCGGAGGTATGGTCTCATCATAACTAACAAAACGAGGATAAACTCGGCACATCTAGTTCTCCTAGTCGAGGAGTTCTAGTAGCAGTCATCGAAGTACACTTTCAATTCACTCTATCTAGTCTAGACGTAAAGTCTCATCATAACTATCAAAACAAGCCCAAACTCGGCACATCTAGTTCTCCTTGTCGATGAGTTCCAGTAGCAGTCTTCAAAGTATACTTTTAAGTCACTCTATCATGTCCGGAGCTAATGTCTTATCATAACTAATAAAACGAAGCCAAACTCGGCACATCTATTTCTCCTCATCGAGGGTTTCCAGTAGCAGTCATCAAAGTACTACTTCAAGTCACTCTATCAAGTCCGGAGGTAAGGTCTCATAATAACTAACAAAACGAGCCTAAACTCGGCACATCTAGTTATCCTAGTCGAGGAGTTCCAGTAGCAGACACCGACACACCTTCAGGTCTATAAAGTTCAAGACGTATAAGTATGTTTATATATAAATCCTGCGTGCTTTTAGCGAAACAAAATATTGTAAGAAAAATCTGTGATTATTATAATAATAATAATATTGTTGCGCGCCACTATTAATGTACATGGCAACACTAGTTACACTAGCGCCCTCTAGTGTCGAGTAGCAGAACTAGGAGAGTCAAGATCCTTCCAGAAAATTTCGGGACCGATATGTACTCGAACATTCTAGATGTCGCTACAGTAGAAGGTTCTGGGAACTATCTGAGGCGCTATATAAGGCCGGTATAGACCACGACCGAGTCAGTATTGAATTGGCCATACAAGAGAATACTGCGAAGCGAAATACCGGCGAACTAAAGTAATTGTGTTTTATTATTAGTGTGGTTTCAGATTGTTATTAGTGTTGTGTAATTAAAGTGTCAATTTTGGTCATTCAATCGGCAGTTTTTAATTGTCTCGAACCCCAAGCTCGTAACAATATCTTACCTTGGCCAAGTATGTATAAAGTACTTTGTGGCTGTGTCTCGGATTGCGGCTGCGGCCTATTTAGTAAAATAAATTAATACAAGGCTCTCAAACGAACAAAATTAATTATAACTAAATAATAATTAAAAATTAAAAATTTTGTACAGCCGACTTCAATATAAGCGACTTCAATATAGGTCATTTAAGAATAACTCAATAACCATTGATCTGACCTTGATCAAATTGATATGGGACCACACGAGAACTATCAGCTTTCATATAAAAAAAGAATCATTGAAATCGGTTTGCCCAGTACAAAGTTATGAGGTAACACACATTCGTATTGAGTACCGTCTCCTTTTTGGAAGTTGGCAGAAAACAAATCAAAATAAAATTGCCATTTACATTCCATGGGTTCCCACATGATAGATAAAGAGTTTTAAAAATACATTGAGTTGAACAATTGAAATTTAATTTCCTTGAACTCGACTTTTACTTTTTATTAAGGTTATTTTTTTGGCTATTTGAGTGGACTATGACTGATGATTCATCATGATGATGACGATGATTCATGAGGATGATGATGATGATTCATGATGATGGCGATGGTGATTTATGATGATGATGATGATAATGATGGTGAAGAAGAAGGAATATCATATTCTCAATATCATCTAAGTATACAATAGAAACTTTATCCCCTATTACTAACAATAGAAACTTCATCCCTTTATTTGTGAAATATTTTATTTAAATTTATATGAGTATATACCTGAAGTATTATCTGTTCGATTAAAAAAAAACAACTATCAGATTCGGTTCACTATTGACGAAGTAATTGATTGATCTCGTAACATTCATACAAAAAAAAATACAGGTGAATTATAGACCACCTCTTTTTGTGGTGGATTTGTCCTATATTAAGATACAAATGTCACTGACACTATGTACGGAAGCAAGGAAAGCAGGCAATGCAACGCTAGAAAGATGTCTCACACCAATGCCACCAAATTTTATAGGTAAAGTAGCTTGAGTCCAGGCTGTTGTATTTAAAGTTAAATTTAGAATTTTTTCTATAGCTATTTTAAGATTATTATCAATATCTTGTAAAA
Source organism: Parnassius glacialis (assembly GCA_033319125.1). Lineage (NCBI taxonomy): Eukaryota > Metazoa > Arthropoda > Insecta > Lepidoptera > Papilionidae > Parnassius > Parnassius glacialis. Next base: position 33,986,888 of record JAVANC010000024.1, on the reverse strand, counting down.
TATCCGAACATTTCCAGACAGGACTCGAGCGGAGTAAGTATGTAAATCTAGGTACAAGAAGACAATATTTTAAAATATTAAGAGCTATGTGGGGGTTTAATTTATACAATTTATCAACCTTGTTCAAAAACTGATCAAATTTTGTTTTTAAAACAGGTTTAATACTATCGAAAAACAACGGGGCACCTAGCAGGTATAGTGATTCCGTACGGACAGTTTTTATTCCAGGACAAATATGATTAAAATTTTAAATTAAAGTGTCTCTATGAGAAGTAGATAAATTATTGGAAAAAAACATATTTCATATTTATTGCTATTTGGTTCAAGACCAATATTTTTAAAATTTTGAAAAATATGAGTAAGATCACCGAGGACGTCATCTGCTCTACCTCCCAGTGTACCGTCGTCTAGGTACCAGACATTCAGCTTGGATTTCAAATTTGAAATAATTGGTTAAATTCCCAAACTGAAAAGTGCTGGACCCAGTGGGTCACCCTGCTGAACACCGACAGCAGAATCGATAACATGGTTTTCGTAAAACAAGTTAGTATTTTGACTATAACATTGCCAAACGTAATGATAAATTTCGGGGGTATTATTAGCCACTTCTTTCAGCAAGGTTACCCTATCGATAGAGTTTAAAGCATTCCTTAGGTCACATTCACAAGAACATCTGCATCAGAGTTTGTTAAAAATGTACGCACTGAATGTACCACAGCCTCACAGCCACCTCTAGTGCCAAAACCTAGTTGAGTAGGCTGAAATTTGGTCTTAAGGTTAGAAATTATGTGCCTACAAGCTAATTTTGAAGTTAAACGTCGAAATGTGGAACCAACGGCAATAGGACGGATATCGTTATCCTCTTTTTGAAGGCACATAATCTTGCCCCATATAAGAATGGAATGAAATTTGGATTAACATTACCAGAAAGCATAAAGTTACTTAATTTTGTAATGTCTTTAAGAAGTACTCCGCCGGCGTCACCGGCAGAAGCGCTTAAAAGATCTTTAAGATGTTTAGGCGTAATTCCGTCAATGCCACCAGCAGAGCCATTCGAAAATGACATAATAAATACAAATACTTTAATTTCAGATAATTGGTGGATCCCCTTACGTCACCAATACATTATATATTCGAGCGTTCTACGTGTCTGTATAATATATAAAGGTCAAATATTAAACCACTTTACAGTAAATTGAGCATCAGTGTTAGCAGCACGTGTAACATTATTTTGTATTTATGTTTGGCCCTTCAGACTTTGTACATACACAAATATAAACATAAGAGATAAATTGTTGCCGCAGGCTAACGAAACTATGTAAACACAAAGGCGAACGCTGCTGGCGATAATTTTGAAATGTTAATTTAATATTAATAATATTTTGATATTTCTTTGTGGTGGTGGAGTAAGAGAGTCCATCATCACTTTTCGTCCCATGGGTTCCACATTCTTCTGTATGAGATGGCTTTGGGCAACGGCAGATTTATGCCATGGCTTCCGATAAATGACGGAAACTATCTTATTTTCTGGCTGACTTAAAATTTCCAAACCAACTACGGTGAGCAACGTCTAAGGTACGAAACATGGCACTGCCATTGTTATTCCACTTGCCAAGCGTGATGATTAGCGAATCCTCCCGAGAACCGGAGAAGCGCATGTCTAATAGTAAAGTTCTACAGGCTGATGAAAAATAAATAATAATTTTCTTAGAATTATCTTTTATTATATTTTTATTTGAACAATCTTGCGGACTAAATTGGAAAGCCTTTTTACTAATAGAAACGGTTTTCGGTCCTCATCGCTCACTATACGTGTACAGTATTCTGTGTATTCTGTGTAAGCGTGGTCCTTCCTCGGTCGAGCCGGCCCTTTCGTTCTGCCGCCATAATCCGCTGCATCGTGGCCAAACCAAAAAACCAACCAAAAAACGACAAAGTCAACGAGGTCTAAGTACAAATGTAATCTTTTTATTTTGTTTATAGGTATGTCCATATTTATAATATAGATATATATCTTGAAATTTGATATTTATATATTATTGTAGTTATTTGCTATTTACCTGAAGTGCCATTAAGTACGCATTTTTGTACATGGTGTTCAAATAAAGCTTTAATATATAAATATATAGATTTGACCTATGGATTGCTTCATATATGGATTGCTGGCAGACGGTTTGTTTCCCTTGTCACCAGGTATGACACCAATGGAGCAATAATGGGTAGAGGATATCCTTACAAAGCCAGTACACGGTCAGTTTACTTATTCGATTTACTGGAAATAATTACAACTACAATTTTACTCTGCATAAAATTAAATTGTAAAATTATAAATGTTAAAATGAGTCTTTGAGACGTTCATATTTAGATTAATAATATTTTTCCGATCAAACCCTCGTATATCCAACCGAGGACATTTGATACGAAAAGCCGATATATTATCTC
>JAVANC010000024.1:33854267-33984346 GCA_033319125.1 Parnassius glacialis | reverse complement strand
TTAATCGTAATTTTAAGTGCTGATTTACCACGAGCTCGGCGGCGTAAGAAAAGATCGTGAGGAAACTTGCATGTCTGAGAAATAAGAAAAAAATATGAAGACATGCGAAGTTCGCAACATGCATAAAACCCTCGCTGAAATGAGAGGAGGCCTATGCCCAGTCATCATCATTACAACCTTTCATAAGTCCACTGCTGAACATAGGCCTCCCCAAGGGAATGCCACAAAGCACGGTCCTGACCCCACCTGCATCCATCGACTTCCTGCATGTCTTACCAGGTCGTCACTCCATCTAGTGGGGGGGTCGCCCTACACTTTGCCTACCGGTACGAGGCTGCCACTCGAGAACTTTTCTTACCCATCGGTTGTCGGTTCTTCGAGCTATATGCCCAGTAGTGGGACGTATATAGGCTGTTACTTTACTTTACTCTCACCATTATTATTACCATTACAGCCTATCAACAGTCAACTGCTTAACATAGACCTCGCCCATATATTGTCTCATAGGGAGGATATTTACTATAGTTTCTACGCTTGGCAAGTGGTTTGGCAACCGCGTTTTTTAATTTTGTTTAGCTTTTATCTGAAAAATACTGTTGCCCATCTTCTGGTTCATTTTCGTTCTGCGACCTGTTACGACACCCATGGAATGATATGGGGTAGTAGATCGATAGATAGATAGATAGTATCATTACACCGTCATTACAAGGTTTTAAGATGTTTAAATGTGAAAGATTTTACGAGATTGCTGGAGACAGAAAATAACCAGTTTGGATGTGTGTTAATTTTTTAAGTATTTACTTCAATATCAAAAAGTATTATTCGGTTTCCTCTTTTTATCGAATCAGCCGATTTGTTTTCAAATTTAAAAGCAGTGATCCGTGCACGTAATAAATCGTCCGGCCACATTGCTTCCAATGTTTAATTGTAAATTGCATTGCAAGTATATAATTTACGATACAATTTTATTCACAGAGTCATTGCACCATAAAATTTATTATTGTAGGAAATACTTTTACGAAAAATGAGGTAGCCGCATTTGGCGTGAAAACTTAACCGTTGGAGTAGGCAGATGTATTGCAAAACATCTTCTGATTAGATGGTTCGACGTCATTGAAGGTTCTTAGTCCAGATGTGGATTTTACGATGATAAATGCTGGTGCTAAAATTTCTAAAACTTTCAATGATACTAAAACTGAAATTTTCATTTTGTCAGACCTACTGTTGGGGTGGCGACGCGTTGCCACGGCATGCGTCGCCACGTTATTTGATATTATGTACATATATATGCATTGTGTATTTAGTAGCTTGTATTATCATGTGTCATTCAGTTTTGTTATTATTGTAATTGTCTAAATTTATGGTTGCCAAGGCATTATTTCTGCCAACAGCATGCTTTAAGCGCAATAATGACTTTAAAATAAATAAATGATTAAACCGTATACAATTAAAGTGACAGAAACTTTATAGTATAATACATACAGAAAGCGAACTCAAAAGTCGTGGGTTCGAATCCGCTCAGCCCAGGGGGTTATTTGCATCCCAATAAGAGATAAATTACTATTATTTAAATTTTGTCAGTCTGGCTGTCCGGGCTAAATTAAATAAACAGTCATCTTTTCTTGAAAAATTTTTTAATGATTATTTTTAATTATGTCACATTTATTTCCTGTCGTAAACTATCCTTTTATGCATATTACCCGTACATAATAATTTCAAAAACCACACGTCGGAAATACTTATATTTTAGGCAAATTAATTATTATTTTTGTAAAAAAAAAAACATTTCAGGCATAAAAAAATTATAAATATTAAAACATAAACCCACTTTTACTTATTCTACGATAACTCAGCTCCTCGATTCACAAATCTTTACCGATTTTCAGGTATGAATTGTTTATATATACGCTTTCAAATGGCCCTACTTTCATCTTGTTAACACTTGAGCCCAAGAATGTATGGAGACGTCTCCTTCTCCTTTGTATTTAATTGTATAGGTATATTATTAGTATATTTAATTAAGTGTATAGGTATGTCTTTAAATAGTTCAACTTTTTTATTCTAGAGGTAAGTATGATAGACTAGCACACAATAAAGCTGGTAAGTTATGTGACCCATAGACACGTACATTTCTCCTCTATTAAAAATCAAATTGTATGGTCACCACCCGAGGACTTAGATGTAATACCTTGTTACCAGTTTATTGGGTTTCTAGATCTAGTTACCAGTGAATTGGGTCTCTAGATCTCGTCAGTCACATTAAGAACAAAACCGTATTTTGTGGATATTTCGCGCTATTATTCTGGGCGAGCGTGCACAGAGTCATATTACCCTGAAACGTAGATCTACCACGTAAACAAAAACATAGACATTAAATAGTGCGTGTTTCTAGTGTAATTTAAATATGTACTGAGATTTATAAAATTGTTTCGTGTTATGTTTACTAACTGAAATATATTTTTGAAATAGATATAAAGTAAACTAATATTCAACGAGTGAAGGATGGAGACAAACAAGAAATTTCACTCTTTCTATTCGGGAACCCTTGTAATTTTGTATTATCTTGTTGTTCCAGCAACAAATATGTCAGTTTCAGTGCTAAGGGATCCTTCAAAATGGAAAACCCATGGACGTTTCCAGCGAGCCGTGGAAAGCAATTTATCAAACTAGACACGTTGTCTGGAAGAAAAACAAATGCCGGCTAACATTAAACCTTACTCATAATGTTACATCCTAGTCCAGACATATTATTTGATTCTTACAAGGTTACAACGAAAATAATCTAAGCGATGATATATAAAAAAGTAATTCTTATTTTATGGCTAGAATTTAAAAATTAATATTTACTTGTAAAACCAATACCATATTATGTTTAGTGCCAGATTCTTTTATAGAATAAGGTTGAAAGACACAGTTTACCTGATGGTAAGTGCTGTGGCCCATAACAATCTACATCTATTTTCGATTACGAATCAAAATGCAGATGCGTTGTCACCCGTGAGGACTTAAATGGAATGCCTCATCCAGTAAATCTCCGGTTATCTACACTCACCATACGAAGCACAGCAGCATTAAGCTCCTATTTGGCTGGTATTCTGTGAGAGTGTGGTCCTGCCACGGTCGAGCCAACCCATTCGTGCTACAATTATACTACTAATATAGCTGCAATATTGGTACCCAGATGGACTCCCAGTCAGTAAAGGAATCGTACTATTTCGTAGAAAAGAGAAAGAGTAATACTTCCTCATGCAAAGAACAAAAATATATCAATGAAATTTAAATTTTAAAAAGTTAAAAACTTACTTCAAAAACTAGGTAAAAACATGCACAGAATTTTAAAGCGGAATTCGGGGCTTAGATGGCACGAATATTTTTTGGAAATCGGTTTTCACTTTTACGAGTTCAATTTTTTTTTTATTTCAACCATAATATTTCTGCAGCGTGGTTCTACCATTTATAATAAAATTTAAATACACTAACACGAGCCTGCTACAAGATAAGAGCTATTGGAAAACATCTGGAAATATAAAATGTATAATATGACTACATGTAGAACAGTGGTACAGCCACGCGGCAGCTTTTGCTGTCGCACGGATGGGCCGGTTCGATCCGGGGGGGTGGTACCACGACCTAACAGAATACCAGCGTGAAGTAGAGGTTTACCTCTGCGTTTCGCTTGATAAGTGCAGGTGGCCGGAGGCCCTTTTTACTGGAAATGAGGCATTCCATCTTAGTCCTCACGGCTCACAACGCATCTGCATTTTGATTTGTAATAGAGGATAGATGTAGATTTCTATGGGCCGCAGCAACCACTTACCATCAGGTGGACTGTATGCTCGTTTGTTACCTTTATCCTATAAAAAAAAGTAATGATTCATTGGTCCGGTTTTCTATAAAATAATATTTTTGTCAAATGTGGTTTTTCGAGCCGGACATGAACCAGAAACCTTTCATAATGTGACGCATGTTGTCTATTGTCGCCGGTTCATATTTTTCTACACTGTAAGACGTAAAAAAAGTTATAATTTACAGAACCTAAGTTTAACCACCGGTAGCTCAAAGTTACAGCCTATAACGCCTGCCAAACGTCTTGACTGTGACAAATATAGGAAAGGCTTTTTATTTGCCATAGTTGCCAAGCTTTGCATGCAGGTTTTCTGGCGTAGTTTTCATGGTTTAGATGTTATTAAGAAGGCCCTTCTGCCCATCCCCTGGTTTCTTTCCCTCAGTTACCTCTTATGACATCCATGGGACAGTGCACGTGCTAGCGAATAAGATATTATGTGATGGTCATTATTATTACAGTCAAAATCAGTAACGCATTTTATGTTCACCAGACTTTTATAACCATCTGCTCTACTATCACGTCAGCACACAAATCCGATGAATTAGAATTGTATAAAAATTATTGACCAATTCCGTTATTAAGTTTTAAGTATTTAAGCTTTGTGTCTGTGTCCCTCCCGTAGACACAAACACAAAGCACTACGCTGGTTCTGCTGGATTCAAAAATATACATAATACTGCCATCTATCGGAGGTTATTGAACTTACACGTAGTCGTCTCTATAAATAATCTATAATCTATAACACCATTTCGCCTCTTGGGTACCTTAAGAGGCGAAATGGTGTTATAGATTTTATTACGAGAGAGCAATTATGATTTAAAGCCTAAAGAGTCGCTGCGACAAAAATTTAAGGAAATTAATATATTAACTTTGGCCTCTCAATACATTTATGAAAATGTAATGTACGTACACAAAAATAAAAGTAGTTTTACAAAAATAAGTGATATTCATTCTGTAATTACTAGGAACAGACACAAGCTAGTAGTACCAGTTACTCGACTCCATCGAGTCAGTAATTCATTCTTGGGGCGATGTATACGCTTTTACAACAAAATTTCAGAAAATATACAAAATTTGACCTGCTCAAAGTTCAAAAACTTTATTAAACTAAGTTTGTATAAAAAGGGTTATTATAATATTAAAGAATTTATAGATAATAATAACCCCTGGAAGTGAGGTGATCGCTCCCAAGCTATTTCTAATTGTTGTGTTGTTAATTTGTGTAACACATGATTGTTAGCTGTTATTTAAAAAAAAAAGTCCCGCTGGGTTTCTTGCTGGTTCTTCCCAGGACAGAGGTTTTTTTCGAACCAGTGGTAATTGTGGTAATTATACAAAAGAGTGACTTTCAATAAGTATTATTTATAATCTATTTTGAATAAAAAAGTTTCTGTTTCAGTTTCTGTTTCTGTTACGCTGCCCCTACACAATCTGAATGTAGCCAATTTAATAGATGTGAAACCATTTGGAAAGGCCGTCAGATTTCATCGACAGTATCATAATCAAGGACATTAACATTTTTTATAGGATAACGGTGATAAACGAGCACACAGTTCACCTGATGTAAATGGTTGCTGTGCCTCATAGGCAACTATATCTATCCTCGATGACGAATTGAAATGCAGATGCGTTGTCACCGTGAGGATTAAGATGGAATGCCTTGTTTTTAGTAAAAAGGGTCTCCGGTTCACTAACTCACCCTACGAATCACAGCAGCGTTACGTTGCTATTTTACGCTGGTATTCTGTGAGAGTGTGGTCCTCCTCTGGTCGAGCCAACCGAATCGTGTTACAACTATACTAGTAATATAACTGCAGCATCGTTTTACCACGTAAAGTCTAGACGTTAACGCAAGAGTTTAAAAAATTGCAATCACACTGAAGCGAAGTAAATTTATCTGTTCTTCTCAATTTATTTTATACGATATTAAAAACGCGATTCCTCTATACCCATATTAGTAATAAAAATAATAATAGGAATCGTGGTAGTTCTGTGGTCACTAGCATCATGTAAAAAAGAACGCAGTTGAGTTAAAAACCCGGTTGCCACCTAAGACGACTCGACCTGGCAACATACAATGCATGCACCCTGAGGACTGACGAAAAATCGTGGAGCTGGAAGAAGAGATAGACAAGTTATGCTGGCATATTATAGGATTATCCGAGGTCCAAAGAGAGGGGGAGGACATGGTAATCCTCAAATCCGGCAACTTGCTCTATAACCGGGAGGGCGACCATCTTGTCCCATGGAGATATTGGATTTATCGTCCACAAGTCCCTCATAAATAACGTTGTAAATACTGGGAGTGTGTCGACGAGGGTTGCGTACCTTATACTTAGAATCACCAAACGGTATTCGCTGAAGGTCATACAGGTTTACGCATCAACCTCGGTACATCCCGATGAGGAGGTGGAGGAAATGTATGAGGATATCTCTAGAGCCATGCATTCCTCCAAAACCCACTATACGGTGTTAATGGGAGACTTCAATGCAAACTAGGCACAAGAAAGAAAGGTGAGCTGAAGGTAGGGAAATTCGAAATAGGGCAACGGAACCCAAGGGGCCAGCAGCTGGCCGACTTCAAGAAGAAAGAGGGACTCTTTATGATGAACTCTTACTTCCAGGAGCGGCCCCACAGGGAGTGGACCAGGTCGAGCCCCGACGCTTTGACAAAAAATGAGATTGACTTCATTATGACTACCAGACGACTACTATTCAGTGATGTCAACGTGATCGCGAGGGTGAAAACTGGTAGCGATCACTCAGTGGTTAGAGGTACACTGAACCTAAATGTTAAGTTGCAAAGGACTTGTCTAATGAAGTCAACGCTCCGTCCCCCTCGTGCTCTGTTCCAGAGTCCCGAAACCATTCATCTCGAGCTACAAAACCTTCGATTTGCCGACGATATAGTCCTTATGGCAGAATCACTGTAGAACCTAAGCACTATGCTCAATGACCTTAATAGTGTCTCCCAACGGATAGGTCTTAAGATGAACACGGACAAAACAAAAATCATGTTTAACGTCATGTCACACCTATGCCGGTAGTTGTTGGGAACAGTAAGCTCTAAGTTGTTGACGAGTATGTTTACCTGGGACAAATAGTCCGATTAGGTATGTCCAACTCCGACCGTGAGGTCAATCGACGGATTCAACTCGGCTGGGCAGCGTTCGGGTAACTACGACACATCTTCTCGTAGACATACCTCAAAACCTGAAAACGAAACTGTGCAACCAGTGCGTGTTCCCAGTGATGTCTTACATATCTGAGACGTGGGCCTTCATTGTTGGCCGTATAAAGAAGCTCAAGGTCGCTCAGAGAGCTCTGGGGAGGGCTATGCTCGATGTTTGTCCTGCGTGATAAACTTAAAAATGAGGATATCCGCAGTAGAACAAGAGTAAACGACAGAGCCCAAAGGATTAGTAAGCTGAAGTGGCAGTGGGCCGGCCATATAGCTCGAAGAACCGACAACCGTTGGGGAAGAAAGGTTCTCGAGTGGCAGCCGGTAGGCGAAGTGTAGGGTGACCCCCCACTAGATGGAGTGACCACCTGGTAAGACATGCAGGAAGTCGATGGATGCAGGTGGCTCAGGAACGTGCTTTGTGGCATTCCTTGGGGCAGGCCTATGTTCAGCAGTGGACTTATGAAAGACTGTAATGGTAATGATGATGATAATGATCGATAATCCCTTATACTTTACAGGTTTAGGACTGTCCCTATAGAATATTAAAGATAGAAACAACTAGACTAGTTTACTTTAGCTATTTCCATAGCATAATGTCGTATGGTATTTTGCTATGGGGACACGCAGCTGACACTGAAATTATATTTGTTTTACAGAAGAGGGCCATTAGAGCAATTTATGATTTAAAGCCTAAAGAGTCGCTGCGACAAAAATTTAAGGAAATTAATATATTTACTTTGGCCTCTCAATACATTTATGAAAATATAATGTACGTACACAAAAATAAAAGTAATAAATGATATTCATTCTTTAAATACTAGGAACAGACACAAGCTAGTAGTATCAGTTACTCGACTCCATCCAGTCAGTAATTCATTCTCGGGGCAATGTATACGCTTTTACGATAAAATTCCAGAAAATATACAAAATTTGACCTGCTCAAAGTTCAAAAAACTTCATTAAACTAAGTTTGTATAAAAAGGGTTATTATAGTATTAAATAATTTATTGACGATAATAACCCCTGGAAATGAGGTGATCGCTACCAAGCTATTTCTAATTTGTTGTGTTGTTTCTTTGTGTAACATACATGATTGTAAGCTGTTATTTAAAAAATGTCCCGCTGGGTTTCTTGCTGGTTCTTCCCAGGACAGAGGTTTTTTTTTCGAACCAGTGGTAATTATACAAAAGAGTGACTTTCAATAAGTATTATTAACAATTAATATTGAATAAAAAAGTTTCTGTTTCAACATGTAAATTCAAAATGATCTCTGTAATTTCTAATGACATTTATAACTGGCGTTATGTACATACATCCACCAAATGACACTGATTTTAAGGTATCTGCAGCTCGAACGGTTAGTCTTTCTTTTTCTTTCTCTTCGGTTTTGTGCCCATTTGAATGGGTATTCATTGAATGTTAAGTTCATTTTATTGAAATGAATTAGTCCATTTCCTTCACTCGTTTTAAACTACCCATGTTTAGTAATTAGTATTAACATTACATGCTCCAAGAGTGAAAAGTACAGCAATCTAATAAGTAATGTTAATTATCAGTACAAAAAAGGGAAATTGTAATCGATCACATTCCTTCATGGTAATAGAGTTCTAATAGAAAATCACTTTAAAGGGTTACGATAATTTGGATCCCTTTAGGGAGTTGACCTTCGGCTCAATAGAATGTCAATTGGTTGTTTTCTAGTTTTTTGACACTATAGTAAGGACGAGTACCCTATTCGGTTAACTTTCACAGCGACATGGAACTCGTAAAACCTGATCCATATATTATGTTACTTTCTTTTATAAAAGAGGGGGCAATAGAAATGTAGCTCACTTGATGGTAAGTATCTACCGTCGCCCATGAGTAACTGTATTACCAGTGGACTTGCAGGTGCGTTCTTGACCTTTTAAAAATGAGTTTCTTGCAGGTCCCTAAGTCGTATCGGTTCGGGAAAATCACCGGTAGTCGATTCTACAAAAATTCGTGGAGGAAGAAAACTCTTAGTAAATCGCAAAGTGGTGGACCGCCGAGCATCCAGATGGTGTGAATGGTATCGTGAGTTTTATTTCGTTACGAGATGGTGGAATTTGGTGGCTATGATTAATCCGAACAATTCCTGTGAGAACTGTCTGTGGTAAATGCAAGGCAAAGAAATTGCAAAGTGATGCAACATCTCTTCGCAGCTGTTGTTAATCGTTAAAATTAAAAGTCGATCAGAAAGAACGCGATTGTTGACAATTCGAGCTGCTCTTTGCTGGATACTGTAGAGATGAGAACTGTATTCCATGTGAGGCCAAATATGCCCTTTGTAAAATTGTAAGCGGTAGGTTAGGTATGTATAATCGTGTAAAATATTTTTATAGTATAAGAGTGACAAACGAGCACACAGTCCACCTGATTGTAAGTGGTTGATGTGGCCCATAGACATCTACATCTATCTTCGATTACAAATCAAAATGCAGATGCGTAGTCACCCGTGAGGACAATGATAGATTGGCTCGTTTCCAACAAAAAGGGTCTCCGGTTCACTCACCATACGAAACACAGCAGCTTTAAGCTGCCATTTTACGCTGGTATTCAGTGAGAGCGTGGTCATTCCCCGGTCGAGCCGACCCATTCGTGCTACAACCATAATATAGCTGCAGCAATGCTCTACCACGTATAAAAATATAACTTTAAAAACTAAAAAATTAATACAATCACAATTTTAAGTCGGAGCTTTAATTATTTATTTTTTATTTATTAACACAATTTGTCTTAAAACTGACTTCAGAATGTGATTTTCTTAAATACTGTAGTTTGTTGGTTTGGCTTTTATTTGTTAAGATTAATATTATATCTTTTGTTTTAACTTTGAAGAACTTTAGTGGTATGCTTGAATTTGTTCCTTTTTTGTTTTTAAAATTTAATTTTTTTTATAAAAAAAAAATCTGGCGGCCTCTCATCTCAGGTCTGGCAGCCTCTCATCTCAGGGGTACCTCGTTTAGAGCCGGGGTGGTATCAGAGGCAGCTGAACTGTGTAATTGGCGCAAATATCTCTCTGAGAGATGACTACATATTTGTACCATTTGCTGTAGAAACTATCGGACCGTGGTGAAGTTCCTAAAGGAACTCCATCCTCGGCTGGTCACTGCTGCTGGTGATAAGAGGGCTGATTATTTTCTCGATCAAAGGCTAAGTATAGCCATTCAGCGGGGAAAACGCAGCCAGCGTTTTTGGCACGATACCGCAGGGAGTAGGACTATATGATAATTAAGTTTCTAGTTTTAGTTTTATTGTTTATTAAAGTTTTTTAATGTTGTATACATATAATAAATAAAAAGTTAAAATTTTAAGGTTAAAAAATTAATTTGATTCATTACAGAATCTCATGTAGATGATAGTAACTACTCCTCTTTTCTATTGTTATTGCGAAGTATTTCATTTGAATTTCCTTTGCCAATCATCCTTTATAAGGATCCTTGACCTTATGCGAGGATTTGCGATTTGTTGCAATTTGATTTCCCTGTCTGTGTTTTTCGTCAACTATATATTCTTTTACGCAGGTTTTTATCGATATTATAACAAGCACATTCACAACCAAGCTTGTACACACATAGAAGAAAAAAAAACTAGTAATATATTATATTGCAGAAGTGAACGACGGAATGGATAAGGGGCGAAGCTTTCTTTTTTATCTAGCAAATTGACTAGATATTGAAGATGAGTCAAATTAAGAGAACCATTAACCAAGGCGATGCGTAAACATAATATGGGATTGAAAGAAGTGAGAGAGGTGAATGAAGATCGTACGTAATGGAATTCCGTAGTTTCTGCCTACCTTTTGGGTGACAAGCGTGGGAATATACGTATGACGAAACACAGCTAAGACGCGCTTGGGCAATTAGTAGTTACTGCAGTACATGGACAACTGCAGCCAACTTCAAACAAAAGATGACTAAAGTCGTGTTGTCACCACTGAGGCCCAAGGGCAAATGCTTCACGGCATGTAGTTATACTCTGTCTCCATACCTTTCAGACAGTAACACATGAGTGTATATACTGATATCTTGCTACAGAAATATGTAAGAGGGTGGACTCGGTCTGGGTAAGTCCCACACCGAGTCCTAGCCAGAAAAAAGTTCTACCACCTAAGTATGTCGAGCAGCCATCTTTTAATAGGCAGTAATAAATAATTGAATGTAAAAAAATATATCTATCTATTTAAAAAAATCCTTTATATAGATTTTAACGATTAAAAACACTTATGTTCATTGGACATAATAATATTTTACTTTTGTTTCTATCTGCAACAAAATGAAGCAGCATTTGTGAACTAAATTGCGCAAGGGACTACCTTCTCAACGATTCAATCCACTAAAAGCCCTCTCATTGGTTGCTCTTTAATAAACATGGAGAGAATAAATTGAGAAGTATTTAGAATTGTCTAATAATAGTTATCTTCGGTATGTATGTAGTTTTAATTTATATATTAGGTCTTTACCTATGAAATTGCCGTATTTTATTAAATGAGTTCACGTAATTTTTTTTCTACATTTTTATTTCTGATAATTAATAAAATCAGGCGTTACTTTGCAGAAGTCAATAACATTAAAGTTGGTAAAAATTACATACATACGCTCGATAAAATAAAATCTTACCTAGTTTGAAGAGCAACTACCGCCCTCCCTCAATTACCGTCGATATTCATCAGTGGTGTGTCTTGCCTAGTGTAGTGGTGTTAGGAGTAGTGGTGCTGAGATAAGTGGTGATGGTGATAGTGCACGTAATTGAGGGAAGGCGAGAGGTGTTCTTGAAACTAGGTAAGACACATCTTTTAATTTTATCAAGCGGATGTACGCAAAGTAAATTTTAAAGTAATTTTTTAACAACTTTAATTTTTAGTTCTATTAATCAAAGTAAGCTGACTGCCAACCTTCGCTAGTCGGAGAGGCACTCGAAGAAAAAGAATCAAAGTAAACGCCGATGTATTTTACTACTACTCAGTGGCAGTTTATTAATGCCCTTCTTGAAGAAATCAGCTGGACGGATGGCAACAAATTTTTCAAAGGAATTTTGTACTGCCTCTGGGATCATCATCATCATCCATCATTACAGCCCTTCACAAGTCCACTGCTGAACATATGATTCCCCAAGGAATGCCACGAAACAAAGTTCTGAGCCACCTGAATCCATAGTCTACCTGTATGTCTTACCAGGTCGTCAATCCATCTAGTGGAGGGTCGCCCTACACTTCACCTACCGGTACGAGGCTGTCACGCGAGAACCTTTTCTCCCCATCGGTTATCGGTTCTTCGAGCTATATGGCCAGCCCATTGCCACTTCAACTTACTAATCGGTTGGGCTATGTCGGTAACTCTGGTTCTACTGCGGAATGAGGATCATTTCTAAGTTTATCACGCAAAGTAAACCTGAGCATAGCCTTCTCCATAGATTGCTGAGTGACCTTGACATTCCTCCTACGGCCAGCAGTGGAGGACCACGTCTCAGATGGTTTGACAATCTCTTTTCCAAATTTTAAGGTATATCTGACAAGAAGCTGTGTCGTAATTTCCCGAACGTTGCCCAGTCGAGTTGAATCCGTCGATTGAGCTTTCGGCTGAAGTTGGACTTACCTAGTCGGACTATTTGTCCCAGGTAAACATACTCGTCAACAACTTCGAGCTTAGTGTTCCCAACAACTACCGCCATAGGTGTGACATGGACGTTACACATGATCTTAGTTTTGTCCATGGTTATCTTAAGACCTATCCGTTGGGAGGCATTATTGAGGTCATTGAGCACAGTGCTTCGATACTCCAGCGATTCTGCCATAAGGACTACGTCATTGGCTAATCGAAGGTAAGTGATGTACTCGCAATTGATGTGAATAACGTGTTCTTTCCAGTCCAGTAGCTTGAAAACGTGTTTCGGTGAAAAGTTTCGGGGATATAACGTTACCCTGTGTTACACTTTTCTGCAGTTGGATAGGTTTCGTACTCTGGTTCTGTACTCGGATAGCCATCGTAGCCCTACTGTACAAACACTTCAACACTTCGTTAAACACTTCAATATTCTCTGTGATTTAAATTTCTTTGGATTCACCGCTGAGCACGTAATAAATAAGCACTTAAAACTGAAATTAACAATTTCATTGGTGCCGGCGGGGATCGAACTCATGTATTTGCAACGGATACTAAATTAATTACAACATTATTATACATTTTGATGCCGGGGAAAAGGCTTACATACTGCTGTCTCTTAAGGACATTATAAGTTAAAATATGTTAAGAGTGGTTGTTTATATGATTTTAAGTTAATAAATTAATTCTGATACTTTTAATCCTACCACTCCCAGATTTATAATAGACAATAAATTATTATATCCAAAATTATTCATAAATTATAACATTATTTTTATCATTAAGGAAAAATAACGGTATAAGGAGCCGGTCAGAGAGTCGCTCAAAAAATCACCGGGAGGGCGATCATCTGTCCCAAGTTGGTGTCGGATTTATTGTCCACAAGTCTCTCGTTAAAACGTTGTAAAGATAGGGAGCATGTCGACAAGGGTTGCGTACCTAATACTTGGCAGCGTTCGAAAAATTACGACACATCTTCTCGTCAGGTATACCTCAAAACCTGAAAACTAAATTGTACATACAGTGCGTGTTGCCAGTGATGCCTTATGGATCTCAATCGTGGTCCTTTACTGCTGGCCGTATAAGGACGCTCAAGGTTACTCAACGAGCTATGAAGAGGCTTCTGCTTGGGTTTTTTTGGGTGATATACTTAGGAATAAGGATATTTGTTTTAACAGTAGTAAAGCCACGTGGCAGCCTTTTCTGTTGCACTTATGGGCCGACTGGAATTGGGGTGGTACCACAATCACACAGAAGACCTGCGTAAAGATGAAGCTCTGCTTCTACATTTCATCTGGTGAGTACAGATGAACGGAGACCCAATTCCTCCTATTGTGATAAAAATGTGTGCTCCAGAGTTAGCAACAGTTTTAACACGTCTTTTCCGCTACTCCTACTCCCTAGACATAATGCCGAAATCATGGAAGATAGCTTTCGTGCACCCAATTCCTAAAAAAGATTAACGGTGGTAGAGCCACGCAGCAGTTTTTGTTGTTGCACGTATGAGCCGGCTCGTGCCGGGTTGATACCACGACCTCACAGAATACCGGCATGTAGTAGAAGCTCTGCTTCTGCGTTGAGTTGAGTTGAGTGCAGGTGGCCGGAGGCCCAATTCCTCCTCCGCCCCCCCCCCATCAACATGGTAGTGGAATTACACGATAGACTACCCCAGGAGGGTACCAGTACATCAGAGAGGACATTTGTTCTCGACGCCTCGGCAGTCTTAAAGGTTCGGACCTGTCCATCCTTTGGCTACGCAAAGACAGCGACGACCATCCGCGCATCTACGGGTGCCTCTACAGGTCCCAACGCGGGAATGCCGAAACAGACCGACTCATCGACCACGTCCAAATGGCTACAGATTCCTTGCTACAACAAGTCCATCATCATCATCATCATCCGCAGAGATCGTGATCCTTGGCGATTTTAACGCTCACCATGCCGAATGGCTCGGGTTACATTTAACCGATCATGCGGGAAGATCTGTTTATGACTTTGCCTTGGCATATGGTCTGACACAACTGGTTACTTCGCCTACGCGGATTCCATATGTGGAGGATCATACACCTTCCCTGTTGGACCATCTGCTGACCTCTCGTCCGGACGGATATCAGGTTTCCGTCGATGCCCCTCTTGGCTCTTCGGACCACTGTCTGATCCGCAGTATGGTGCCACTCACGCTCCCTTCGCGGTTGCGTTCTGCAGGTTGCCGCCGTGTTTGGCATTACAGGTTGGCGGATTGGGACGGAATGCGGTCTTTCTTTGCATCCTACCCATGGGGGTGGGTTTGCTTCTCTCCGGATGATCCAAGCGCTGTTGCTGACTCTGTCACTGGTGTGGTGCTACAGGGAATTTTTTTTATAGGATAAGGGTGACAAACGGGCACACAGTCCACCTGATGGTAAGTGGTTGCTGCGACCCATAGACATCTACATCTATCCTCTATTACAAATCAAAATACAGATGCGTTGTCACCCGTGAGGACTAGGATGGAACGCCTCATTTCCAGTAAAAAGGGCCTCCGGCCACCTGCACTTACCAAGCGAAACGCAGAGGTAAACCTCTACTTCAGGCTGGTATTCTGTGAGGTCGTGGTACCACCCTGGTTCGAGCCGGCCCATCCGTGCGACAGCAAAAGCTGCCGCGTGGCTCTACCACTGTATAAACTATTTATTCCATCATCTGTGGTACCCATTGGAGGCAGATCTCAGCCTTGGTTTGGTCGCTCTTGTAAGACTGCATTACGCAGTAAGCAGGAGTGTTATCAAGCCTGGACTGCGGCTTCGGCGACTCGGGATGTAAACACCAGCATACTTAAAAAGAAGTATAACTTCGCCTCCAGGTCCTTCAAAAGAGTTATTTCCAAGGCAAAGTCAGAGCACATAGGCAGAATTCGCGAGAAACTAGTTCGCCTTCCTTCGGGAACCCGTGCATTCTAGTCTCTCGCCAAGGCTGTCCAAGGGAATTTCTGTAAGCCATCACTACCATCTCTGCACAGGGAGGACGACTCACTGGCCTAAGACGCAAAAGACAAAGCCGACCTTTTAGGATCCCTTTTTGCGTCCAACTCGACTCTTGATGACGGGGGGAAAACACCGCCGACCATCCCGCGGTGTGAGCACTACATGCCGGATGTGCTGTTCTCACATCGCTCGGTTCGCAAAGCACTTCTCTCCCTGGACATCCAGAAGTCGAGTGGGCCTGACGGAATCCCTCCAATTGTGCTGGGGACGTGTGCTCCGGAGTTGGCACCGGTCCTAACGCGTCTTTTTCGGTACTCCTACTCCCAAGGCGTAGTCCCGAGTTCATGGAACCGCTTTTGTCCACCCGATCCCTAAAAAAGGCGACCCCTCAGACCCGTCCAACTATAGGCCTATCGCGATCACCTCCTTGTTCTCCAATATAACGGAATCCATTATTAACTGCCAGCTCATCCGATATCTTGAGGATCACCAGCTGATTAGTGATCGCCAATACGGTTTTCGTCGGGGTCGATCAGCTGGTGATCTTCTGGTCTACCTGACCCATAGATGGGCGGAGGCAGTAGAGTCCAAAGGGGATGCGTTGGCCGTTAGTCTGGACATTGCGAAGGCCTTCGATCGGGTTTGGCACAAAGCGCTTCTTTCGAAGCTCCCTTCCTATGGGCTTCACGAGAAATTGTGCAATTTGATCACCAGCTTCCTTGCAGATAGGAGCATCAAGGTCGTTGTAGACGGTACATGTTCTGACTACAAGCCTATTAACGCTGGTGTTCCACAAGGCTATGTGCTATCACCAACGCTGTTTCTTTTGCATATCAATTATATGTTTCTAACTGGTAACATTCATTGCTATGCGGATGACAGCACTGGTGATGCTCTATACACCGGCCGTGCCAATATTTCTCGGGAAAACGTCGCTGAGTACCGGAACAAACTTGTGTCTGAAGTCGAGACTTTGCTGGACAAAGTCTCGGACTGGGGGCGACTAAATCTAGTCCAGTTAAATCTTTAGAAGACACAAGTTTGCGCGTTTACCGCTAAAAAGAACCCCTTTGTCGTATCTCCTCAGTTTCAAGACACTCCCCTAGTTGCCTCAGCCAGTATCGGAATCCTCGGCGTCGACATATCTATTGAGGAGCAGTTTCGTGGTTACTTGGAAGAGAAGGTCAAATTGGCCTCTAAAAAGCTTGGCGTGCTCAGCAGAGCGGGACAGTATTTCATGCCGGTACACCGCCTGCAACTTTACAAGGCGCAGGTTCGGCCTCACCTGGAATACTGTTCCCATCTCTGGGCAGGGGCTCCCCAGTGCCAGCTCCTTCCACTTGACCGCATCCAGCGCAGAGCGGCTCGAATCGTCAATGACCGAGCCCTTTCCGATCGGCTCGATTTATTGACACTGCGAAGAGATGTTGCATCCCTTTGCATTTTCTTTCGCATCTACCATGGGGAGTGCTCTGAGGAATTGTTCGGATTAATCCCAGCCGCCAAATTTCACGAACGCACATCGCGGCAGAACTCCCGATACCATCTACAACATCTGGATAATTGGCGGTCCACCACTGTGCGATTTAGAATATGTTTTCTTCCTCGCACGACTTCCTTGTGGAATCGATTACCATCAGCGATTTTTCCGGAATGAGACGACTTAGGGACCTTCAAGAAAAGAGCGTACTCCTTTTTTAAAGGCCGGCAACGCATCTGCAATTCCCTCCCTGGTGTTGCAATTGTTCATGGGCGGCGTTAGTCACTTAACATCAGGTGAGCCGCATGCTCGTTTACCCCCTCTTCTATAAAGAAAAAAAATACAACCACTCTGATCCGTTCAACTATAGGCCTGTCGCCATCATCTTCTTGTTCTCTAAAATATTGCAGTCCATTATTAACAGCCAGCTCATGCGGTACCTTGAGGATCACCAGCAGATTAATGTCTATTAGTACCGTTTCCGTCGCGGTCGCTCGGTTGGTGATCTTCTGGGTTACCTAACTCGTAAATGGGTGGCGGCAGTAGAGTCCAAGCGGGAGGCGTTGGACATTAATATGAACATAGCGAAAGCCTTCGATCGAGTTTAACACAAATCGCTTCTTATGAAGCTTCCTTCGTATAGGCTTCCCGAGATATTGTGCAATTGGATTACCAGTTTCTTGCGGATCGGAGCATCGTGGTGTGCTCCATAGACGGTGCATGCCCCAATTACAATCCCATTAAGGCTGGTGTTCCATCAGACTGCTGCTATCGCCAACGCTGTTTCTCCTGCACATCAATAACATGTTGCAAACCGGTAACATTCATTGCTATGCGGATGACAGCACTGGTAATGCTTTATACACCGTAAAGACTGGGATAGGAAATTTGCTTCACTGGATACTAAGAAGCCATCTATTTAAAGGACTAAGATCAAAAGTGAAAGGTATCTTAATTTTTTTAAATTAATTTTTAACAAAGAGTATAAATAGCCCTTAACTCCCCGCACCTCCCCCGCTTCTAGACCTTCCCATTGTAGGTCGAAGCGTGGAAAAGAGGAGGGGCGTGTTTTGCTTCCTACAACTAAGGAAAGTATTGGCACAGTCTTATGTACTTAGACCGTGGTATTGGTGCGCGAGTCCCATGGAACCACAAATATAAGTACGTAAGTGCTTTTATAGTTTCTGTTATTTATTAGTTTTATTGTTATTTGAGTTATTTGTGATGGTAAACTATAGCAGTGCTTCTGGAAATCAAAATGACATATTAGAGCAACGATTGAACGTTGAATTAGATAGTAATGAAGACAAAATTGGCACAAATTCAACAACACCGAAATTATGTTCCTACCACCAATTCAGTAAATGAGTTGTTTCATTGTCTATGAAGAAGATTTTGTTATTACTAGTGATCGTGACTCAAAGAAAGAAGTAAATGAACAGACAGATAATACGGGATATTTTACGTAAAAAATGTGTTTATTTGGGCTAAAAAAACCTTCAAGATATATTTGTGTGAGGTCATAAGTTAATAATGTCCAAATTTTTTTAAGAATATGTTTTTAAGTTTTTGATGCTATGCCTTTAAAATTATCCTTTTTAATACAAGAAAAAACTTAAACATTATTTTTCTATTGAAATTTTGTATTTTTTAATAAATTTTTTTGTTAACATGTTTAAAGGCTAAGTAAATTACAGCTGATTTGATTTGACCTTTGATTTTGTTTGATACACAAATGTTCTAAAGAGAAAGTTGAATAAATTAAAAATATTAATATGACAAAAAACATTTTATTACCATTCCAAATCAGGTGGGTCCTGAGGATTAACTATAAATATAATGTTTTTAGTTCAATATTTTTTTCCATATCAACACGTATTTTATCAATGAAACGAAATAAAATTATGCATTTAGAAGAAATATTCTAGGTTTTGGGGTCTTTTAGATCACGGTTATTTTACGGAACGTTTCGTCAAATCTAGGTAGATTGGCTGCTTTAAAAATGTATGAAACAAAAAAATGTATGAAACTACTGTATGATTTTAATATCGAACTAAAAACTCTTTCGTGAATATACAAATTTAGGCACATTTTAATATAAGTTTACTTTTATAAACCAGTGCTTTATAAACCAGGGCGGTTTTGAAGCCACACATGATAAATCTAAATTCCCGACATATGAAAAAGCAATAAATATTGTTTAATAGTATAAATAAGCTTATTTTTTATAGGATAAGGGTGACAAACGAGCACACAGTCCACCTGATGGTAAGTGGTTGCTGCGGCCCATAGACATCTACATCTATCCTCGTTTGCGAATCAAAATGCAGATGCGTTGCCACCCGTGAGGAATAAGATGGAATGCCTCATTTCCAGTAAAAAGGGCCTCCGGCCACCTGCACTCACCAAGCGAAACCCAGAGGTAAACCTCTACTTCACGCTGGTATTCTGTGAGGTCGTGGTACCACCCCGGTTCGAGCCGGCCCATCCATGCGACAGCAAAAGCTGCCGCGTGGCTCTACCACTGTTAAGAAGAAGAAGCTTATGTTTAAGGTTTTCATTATCACCTCATTTTATTAAATTGTTTGCGCCAGGTTCCATGTCCTTGGGAGTATTACTCACTCACACTTACGTAGATCTTCTAACATCCCCAAAGCCGTTACAAGCTATGAAACGGCCTGTGGGATTTATGTGAGGTGTTTAGGGAAACAGTTTATGTCCAAATCGATTTGCTGGGATTGTAAGCATTTCATGGAATATCAATTTAATGCTTATTTCATTAAAACTATTGTCGATTAAATTGAAGGTTACTAAAATGTCATTTCCTAGTTTAGAAATTTAAATAGTTGCGTAAAATAGAACATCTAAGAACGTCTTATTTCATCGAAAGACCAGATGATCTATGGGTGATATCTTTGATTACTGATGACTTGATAATGATTACTACTTTAATAAGTCTTCATTAAATAACAATAATATAGCTAGAGCCACGATGCAGCTATCTTGCGGTTTAGTATGAATAGGTCAACTCGATCGCGAGAGGACTACACTCTCACAGAATAACAGTGTAAAATAGAAGCTTAATGATGCTGCTTTTTATATAATGGGGTGACAAACGAGCACACAGTATACCTGATGGAAAGTGAAAATTCAGATGCGTTTTCACCCGAAAAGCGAAAAGGGTCTCCGGTTCTCTACACTCACCATACGGAATACAACAACATTAAACTGCTATTTGACGTTAGTAGTCTTTGAGAGTGGGATCCCCCGGTCGAGCCGACCAATTTGTGTTATAACCATAATATAGCTGCAGCGTAGCCGTACCACATATAAAATGTCTGTGGCTGTATTCGTGTGAAGAGTGTAGAGAACCGAAGACCCATTTTTATTGGAAACGCGGCATTCTATCTTACTTCTCATGGATAACAACTCATTCTGCATTTTGAGTCTTAATTGAGGATAGATGTAGATGTATATGAGTCACATCATACACTTATCATCAGGTGGAATGTGTTTTCGTTTGTCATACTAATTCTATAAAACAACAGAATACCACATTATCCACAATTTTTCTGTTATTAAATTTAAAATTCTAAATCAGGATGTCGTGGTAACTAGCGCTTTGCACATGTCACACTGATTGATTTGTTGATCGCAATTAATTGTTTTTATTATTTATCGCGTGTTTGATAGTATTGGAATACATCGTGAATAAATTTCCATGTCTGATAATATGTAACATCGACTACATGTGGTGTTTGTCAACACGTACCAGGACAGCAGAACAGACGCTCTTGTGGTCTACACCCCTCATTTTTGAAGAGAATTGAGAGATCTCAGCTTGGTAGTGGCATGAAAATATTTTTGGAACGAAGTTCCTTATCGGACGGCACGAATTTGGCGGCTAGGCGAGAAAAATTGGTATGGTGTTTTTCGGCTAACCTAAAAATAAAGGAAGAAGTTCTACCAACTATTTGTTTGTATGTCCTTTTTTCTTATGTATCATACGCAATATCTTCACGAATTGTGAATTGATTTTAATGAACCATTTTTTCTTAAACTTCTAACAACTTATTCATGGGTAAACTCATATAAATTTGCAGAAGAAATTCCAAATACGAGGGTGAAAAGACAGGATTCAATTTTTTTACGACGGTGGACGAAACTTGTGATATTCCGTAATCTACTCAAAATGATCAATAATGAAACTTTTAATGAAGAATAAAAGCCGACTTCAAATAACAAATAATAATAAAATAACAACCCCATTACAATTTCTGAATATGCCTAATCACAGACTTTAGAAGATATTATGAGAAATAATTTTGTTTTTTTTCGCTCTTTGTAATCGGATTTTACTTTTGATTATAAGTTACATTTTTAAACAGTTTAGGAGCATCTATAGCCACGGGGTGTTCGATGTCGTTATTTCATAAGTGTTAACTAGGTCGTGCTTCGATTTAAACGAAAAAAAAATTAAAGTTTTATAGGCTAAAATTAAATGCGTTTAAATCTAAATTTCAACCATGATAGATCCACTATGCAGCAATATTATGTTTGCAGCATCAAAAAAGCTAGCTCATCTAGAGTATGTCCACACTCTTACATAAGAACAGCGTAAAATGCTGGTGTTATAGGCTATATTCATGTGTTTCGCACGGATAATCTAATATTTTATACACAGTCATTAAGAATGATCACTATCATAAGGCATTTTACTTTTTTATTAGTCCTCAAGGGAGGTAAAGCATCTAAAATTTGAGACTTAACCGATAATGAATGTAGGTGTCAACAGGTCACAGAATCCAATTAACATCAGATGGACTATATGCTCGTTTCTCACAATTATTTAATAAAAACTATAATAATAAATATAAAAATTTTACTATACTATACCTACTACTAATATAGCTGCAGCATGACTCCAGCACGTAAGAAAAAATTGACGTTGAGAATTAAGTATTTTCATAAACAACTTTGCAATTATTTTCTATTGAGTGAATTTTTGTGGAATCGTGTTTTGCAAACCGCCACCTGAAATACGTACACTTTTTTTTCGATAACGACGTGAAATTACAAAACCATCTCCATGCATATCAATGTGGCTCTATTCAGCCTCTTAATATGAATATACCTCGGGATTCAGAGATTTAAAAAGTTTTCATGCGTAGATAATGGAAGATAATAAAATAGATGACGACATTACTGAATTAAATATAAAAATTGAAACAATAACAATTCCTGCCGATATAGCTACTTCCTTTAACGACTACTTTATTAACACGACTGCCACTGTACCAATTAACACTCCAAAGTTTAAGCATAAGGGGACAACAATTAACTCAATGTACTTAAAACCAATGACGGCGGAAGAAGTAAAAAAGGAAATTATGAGTCTTAAAAACACAAAAGCGGAAGGATATGACAGTATATCCACTAATATATTAAAAACGTGCGTCACTGAAGTAGTCGATATCCTTACATATCTCATAAACTTGTCCTTTTCTGCAGGTATATTTCCAGATAAGTTAAAGCTATCTTTAGTCAAACCACTGTACAAAAAGGGGGATAAAAAACATCCAGCAAACTATCGCCCTATAACATTGATACCGATTCTGTCAAAGTTATTTGAAAAGTGCATGTTAAAAAGGCTTATGAGTTTTTGCTCTAAGTATAATATTATAAGAAAGGAACAATTTGGCTTCCAGAAAGGAAAATCAACAACTTTAGCAGTATTTAACCTAATAAATAAAATATTGACCAGCCTAAATAAAAATTATCTAATTACTGTACTCTTTATTGACTTATCAAAGGCGTTTGACTTCGTTGCACATAAAACTCTTCTGAGCAAACTGGAATCTCTCGGAATCAGAGGACCCCCATTATTATGGATATCGTCTTATCTAAGTGGGCGTAAACAAAAAGTTGTCCTCAAAAAAATATTTAGTAATGAAATTAGTTCTATTTCGTCTGAATATAGAGAATGCCACTCTGGTGTCCCACAAGGAAGTGTACTAGGACCCATTCTATTCATACTTTACATTAATGACATAACAGAAGTAACAAAACATCAATGTACTTTATATGCTGACGATATATCTCTTTACAAAATCATGAATGTGACATTAATTATACTATTGACATAATAATCGAATGGCTTAAAGCAAATAATTTAAATATTAATCTTGACAAATCATATTATATACAATTCAATAAATCAAAACATAAGCAGCACAATTTTAATCTAAATGTGACAAAGATAAATAAAGTACAACAATTGAAATTCTTAGGTATAACTATTGACGAGAACTTGAACTGGAAATTACATATAGACCATTTGTGTAACAGAATTAATCAGTTCGTATATGCTCTTAAACGTGTTAGGACCGTAACCGACAAAAAAACCGCTATTATGTCCTATCGCGCCTACATAGAATCGATATTGCGCTACGGCATTTTACTATGGGGCAACAGTACGTACAAAAACAGAGCATTTATAGCTCAAAAAAAAATGCATTAGAGCCATAGGTGGAGTTTTACCTGACGTTTCCTGTAAACCACTGTATAAAAGTCTAGAATTATTGCCACTACCATCACTTTATATTTATGAAAATGCGGTTTTTGTACACAAAAACACAGAATTATTTAACAAAGTTAATAATTTTAGATTGAGAGATCCTCACAGATTGATATATAATGACATTCCAAGGTCGGATAAGTATGCAAAAAGTTGCCTCTGTATGGGTGTCAAAATATATAACAAGGTTCCCAGAGATATTAAAATGCTCAATATCAATATGTTTAAGCACAGGTTGTACAAATAGCTAAGTCAGAAAATTTTTTATAGCATAGATTCATTTCTCTATACCAGAAACTTAACATAGATTAATATAGTTTTAAGTTCTTATTTTATTCAATTTTTATTTGTTGACATATTTGGTAATAATTATTATATTAATAGTATGAATTGACATGTATTCTCATTATAATATTTTTAAACTCAATGTGTTATTTGCATGCTATTTTCATTATGGCGAAACATATGCGCTCTGTTTAAACTTGTACCAGCTTATAATACTGTGTTTCTAAGCAAATAAAGAAATTATTATTATTATTATTATTATTAAAGATATAATATTATATTATTACTGTCCCGTGTGAGACAACCTTTATACTTAAATACATATTCTCATCATATTTTTATGTTTGGTTAGAAAAATTATATCTAAATGCAAACTTTCACAGGTTGATTTTTTTTAACTATTTTTACCCAGTAAGTAGTATAGCAACTACAATCCCATCGGTAAGTGGTTATGTAGCTTAAGATGGTGAATTGCACTGACTTAACAAAAACCTATTCACTCTTGCCTGATAGTACTAGGTAAGTATTATTTGCAACCTATTTGTGTGTATGTGTGTGTGTATGTGTGAAGAAAAGCGTATGAGAATACGTGAAGAGGAATAAAGTTTGAGTACTACTTCGCTTACTTGTACGAGGTTGCCACTCGAAAACCTTTCTTCCTATTTTTTATCGGTTTTCCAAGTTATATAGCCTACCCATTGCCATTTCACTTTAATATTCCGTTGGGTTATGTCAGTTACTCTGGTTCTACTGTGAATATCTTTACTTCTAACTTTATCACGTAGAGAAACCCCTCTCCAATTAATTTTTTTTACATTTTTAGATGCTAGTTTGTCTAACGTTAAAAAAAACATAAACCCAAGAATGTCTTTATATAGTTATTTATACTTAGGGAAGCACCATTTTTTTTATTTATTTAAATTGTTTGGTTTAATTTGATAACAGTGTACCTAAATGTAGGTATCTGTATCTATATTTCCCTCCCCAATAATATTTTATAAAGTTATACTCATAAAAACAGCGTTTTATTGTGATACATAATTATAAAATTCAGTATCAACTAATTAATAAAAATATGCTACAATAAAATTAGATCGGTATTAAAAACTATCGCAATCTAAGTAACGAGAGCATGTTCGTCGTTCCACATCTAAATTATATAAAAATGCATTTTTCAATTTCACTAATCAATGTCACCGCGAAAATTTCTTCTTCTTTGGGCACTTTAAAAATTAATTTATTTAGAAAATAATATTTACAGTTACCGGTGTACTGATATTAACTAAATTAAGTATTTCTAGTCATAAAAATATTAATAATTGATTATAAACTTTTAAAAAACTAATATATATATTTGAACGAAGTCGCTCCAACGCCGACGCGCGGTCTACCCTCGACGATGTCCGAAAACGGACTACGACAGGGCGACAGCGCGACGGAACATGGGCGCTCGCGTAAATATATTCAATTTCAGGGAAAAATGATATATTCTCTTATAAAACGGGGAATAAAAATAAAACTCTCAATTAAAAATATTAATATTTTTAAGACCTTTTTTTAGTGTAACAACTATTTAAAAAGCTTCGGCCGTTTTGGAGAAATTTTGCAAAATATGACAGAGATAGGTACACTTTGGGGATTTTTTTTCTAATAAGGGGTTGACAAAAATACAATTTTGTTCAATTAAAAACATTTACAATATCCTCTTCTGTTACCCTGTATTTTTTGTGTGGATTAAACTAACAGTTATTGAGATTTTTTAACTTAAATATCCACGATTTAGGCATTTCAACCACTGTTAAGGCCTTAATATAACGTCTTACTTTCCCTAATAAACCAGAGGAGCAAGCATGCAGAGATAGAATAACATTTTTGGTTTTTATACCAGTACATAAGTGTTTATCTTTCCATTCCTTCCATCTGTGTTTCCGCCCGATTACAATGTGTGTGTCTTCTAGGCAAGAGTGAAGAGGCTTTTGTTAAGTCAGTGCACTCCACCATCTTAGGCTACATCACTACTTAACATTAGGTGGGATTGTAGTTAAACGCTGGCTTGGAAAAATATAAAAAAAGTATCTTTAAAACTGTCCCCCTCTTAAGCTTACTATATTATTGTAATCTATACAAATAAATAAAATTGAAGTGTCTGTTTGTAATGTCAAAACACCAACTTTTTATTAAATGCATATGAAAGTATATACGGTACTTATTACAAAAACACAATTTTTAAAATTTTTGTCTGTTTGTCGGTCTGTGTCTGTTTGTTCCGGCTAATCTCCGAAACGGCTGGACTGATTTCGATGGGAC
Source organism: Parnassius glacialis (assembly GCA_033319125.1). Taxonomy (NCBI): domain Eukaryota; kingdom Metazoa; phylum Arthropoda; class Insecta; order Lepidoptera; family Papilionidae; genus Parnassius; species Parnassius glacialis. Next base: position 33,958,082 of record JAVANC010000024.1, on the reverse strand, counting down.
TTTCACTGGCAGATAGCTGATGTTATAAAGAGTAACTTAGGCTACTTATATTTTAGAAAAATTATTCGGGTTCCGTACAACATAGTTAAAATCCTAAATTACACGCGGGCAAAGTTAGTATGAATATGTTGTCAAACAATGTAAATAATATTATGGTTTGTTAATGTAATGTAAATAGTACCAATCAATCATATTGGCACTATTCAGTGCTTTTCCATATGTATTTTTTTATTTTTTTTTATAATAGAGGGTCAAACGAGCATGCGGCTCACCTGATGCTAAGTGACTAACGCCGCCCATGAACAACTGGACCACCAGGGGAACCAGGGCAATTGCAGATGCGTTGCCGGCCTTTTAAAGAGGAGTAAGCTCTTTCCTTGAAGGTCCCTAAGTCGTATCTGTCCGGGAAATCGCTAGTGGTAATCGATTCCACAAGGAAGTTCTGCGAGGAAGAAAACATCTTCTAAATCGCACAGTGGTGGACCGCCAATCATCCAGATGGTGTGGATGGTATCGCGAGTTCTACCGCGATGTGCGTAAATGTAAATATGTAAACCATATATTTTAACTATGACTATTTGTTTTCAAAAATAGTAAAAAATCAGCAAAGCACTAGTTAGTAATAATTGGTTTATTCAGTATTTTACATAATAGCTAGTAAAATAAATTGGTTTTATGTTTAATTTAAACATGAAAATAAATTTAAATTAATATGTTAACGTAAACGTGCTTAGCCTTTATTTGTGAAATCCGTTGACATTGCACAAAAACTCATTATTTATTTCTAGCATGTACTTACATGAATTAATGTAACGTCCTACTTTCCCTGATAAACGATAGAAGCAAATATGCAAATATAGAATAACATCTTTGATTTTTTACACCAGTGCATAAGTGATTATCTTCCCATTCGTTCTATCTGTCCTTTCATCCGATTACAGTGTGGGTGTCTTCGAGGCAAGAGTGAAGAGGCTTTTGTTAAGTCAGTGCACTGACCGCCCCACCATCTTAGACTACATCACCACTTACCATCAGGTGGGATTGTAGTTAAGCGCTGGCTTAGAAAAAAATAAAAAAGTATCTTTAAACCTGTCCTCCTCTATAGCTTACTGTGTTATTCTAATGTGACCTATAAAATATTAATTATTAAAAAGAAACAATCATTATCGTACCCTCCTTTGAAAAAGATTTGATTGTTACAAAAAATCCTCATAATAATCATTATCATTAATGTCATTTATAAAATAAACTTATTAAAAACCACAAGCATTTTTCTTAAATAAGTGTTTGGCACACTTATTTACTACGAGCACATCACTCGTAGGATGTAATATTTTAGTATTTGAAATATAAATTATAATTGTATTTGTTGTCATAGCTTCATATTAACACACCCTATTACTCTTATATTTCTTGACCAAATTGTTCATTAAAACACAAAAATGGGACAACCTAATTCAATAGGTATTCTATATTATAATAATTATAAGCTAATTGAGTAGGGTTGCTTTTTGCCTATAAGTCCGACAGAGTAGCCATCAATCTCACCCAAAACGTGCTGCAAATCAACAAATAGAATATATGAGTCTCAATGCTCCGCACAGTTCTTTGTAAATAGTTTTTCCGATTTACAATATAATACGTTCGAAATACCATGTAGTGTGTAAAAATAGCCACTACTCGATATCATGTCGTGGGTGTCCTAAAAGGCATAGAGTGAAACATATCAGGAGTTGAGCCACAGCGTCTTCCTAATACACACTAAATACTCTTGCCAATCGTGGCAATTATGGCAAATACTCCCACATAGAAGCAATCCATTGCGGAGGCCTATGTTCAGTAGTGGACTACACTACTATAGGCTATTACGGTAACGTTATGTATATAATATTATTTTATATTATAATATTCAAAAAACCGCAAAACTGAAATGAAAAAAACAATTAACTAGTATTTATAACCGATAAAACGCTATCAGAGACATTCTAAAAATGTATGAAAGGGACTATACTTTCCTGTCTTATAGGAATTCAAGCAAGAGTGCGCGTAAATTCAGATTTTAGAAGCAGCATACATGTATTTTGAATAAGTTATCATGCAATATTGTCAGTGCCACTGTTATGACATTTGCATTTTAACATTTAAATGCACTGAAAGGAGAAATAAATCAAGACATCAAAACATTTTTTTAGAAAAATAAATACTAACTGATAAAATTGTACCCCGGCGGACTAAGTGTAGGGCGTCCCCCCACTAGATGGTGTGACAATCTGGTAATACATGCAGGAAGTCGATGGATGCAGGTGGCTCACGACTGTGATTGGTAGCATTCCTTGAGAGACGACTATGTTCAGCAGTGGACTTGTGAAGGGCTTTAATGATGATGATGATGATGACTCATACAAATTGCCGTTTATTAAATAAATGCTTAAGGTTGCTCTCTCTCTCTCTCTCAATATAGAGCGACAAATATAGAGATAATTAACACATAATTTACTTAAGATTGATTTTAAGTAAGGCAGTTAGGTTTTTATTTCCAGCAGAGATATTGGTATAAAATGTTAATAACCGAGAATTTTACTCCTCCAAGTCCAAGCACCTAAGTAAATCTTTATTTCGAGTCATAGCTAGGGCAACGCAAGCGTGAATAGGCTTCTGTTACGCTAAGTTAGTGCGCTTTATATATATAATAACAGAATAAATTATTTGTACATGCTGTCTACACACGGTTTATTAAATGGACATAATTTTCCTACTCGTGAAAATAGTTGCCTAGATCATATAATTATAAAATTAAATGGGTCTAAAGTGTCAGCATTTATAGCAATTATTAACACAACAATTACTGATAATCTCAGTCTATTACTAATCCTATCAAAAAGTAAACATAAATCTATACAGACTAAAACTAAATTAATAATAGATTACGAGAAAGCCTACAATGTTTTGCTTGAAAGAAACTTAGAGAGTCTACTCTTGTGTGAAGACCCTAACTTAGTTATTGAACAGCTTACTCAAAAGTTAAAAGAATCAGTGGATGAGGCTAAAATTACTAAGTATCTTCCAAAAACTCAGCGAACTATAAAGCCTTGGATCAGTACAGGTATTTTGCGATGTATAAGGAACAGAAACCAAATGCAGCTTAAACTAAGATCTGACCCAGATAATAATATTCTAAAAATAACATTTAAAATATATCGGAATCATTGCAACAATTTGATAAAAAAAACTAAAGAGAACAACTTACTAATGCTTCTAAAAATTCAAAAAATCTTTGGAAAACTATAAATACTATTACTCAATACAAACCCTCTAAGACACATAGCAATGAACTCCTTACAATAAAATCATCTCCTAATGAATCAATTAATTTAGTTGGTGAATTTTTTGCTAACATTGGAAAAAAACTAGCTAATGACATCAATACACCTGAAAATCCTATACAAAATACAAGTCCTCATTTGACATCATTCGTTCTTATTGACACTGATCCACAGGAAGTTGTCCTTACTATTGATAGTCTCAAAACTGATAGTGCTGCTGGTTGGGACAATATTCCTACAAAATTTCTGAAATGGTGTAAGTTTCTCATCGCCCCTGTAATTAGTCATTTGGCTAATCTTTGTTTTCGTACAGGATTATTCCCGCTCTCACTTAAAAAATCTTTAATTACTCCAGTTTATAAAAGTGGTAAGAGAGTCGATGTCAACAACTATAGGCCTATCTCAGTCCTTACATCTATTTCAAAAATTTTAGAAAAAATAATAAACATTCGAATAATTAAGTACTTAACTAAATATAACAAATTATCAAAAAAATCAATTTGGATTTAGACAAAAAATTTCTACTGAAGACGCGGATTTAGCACTTACTTCTTTATTAATTGAAAATGTTGATAACGGAAAAAAATGTATTACAGCTTTTCTTGATTTAAAAAAGGCATTTGACACCGTCTCTCTTCCCACTCTAGTTGCTAAACTAGAACATATCGGCATTCTAGAAAAAGCACTTGAATTGATGAGGGACTATTTACAGGGACGTACCCAGAGGGTGAAAATTGGAGACTACCAAAGCCAAGACTTCGATATTACTTACGGTGTACCACAGGGGAGTGTCTTGGGCCCTACTCTATTCTTGATATATATTAATCAGCTCACAGAATTGAATATTGAGGGTGGCCAAGTCTTTTCGTATGCTGATAACACTGCTATTGTGTTTACTGATAGTACTTGGAAAGGTGTATTTGAGAAGGCTGAAAAAGGTCTTTGTAAGGTGTCTAGATGGCTTAGACATAATCTACTAACACTAAATGTTAATAAAACCAACTATATGTGTTTCAGTATAAATAAACGAACACAGCCCCTTAGTGAAACTTCACTAAAAATTCATCAATGTGATGATACGGATTTTTTTAATTGTAATTGTGAAAAACTTGACCGAGTACATAACACAAAATACCTTGGCATAGTTTTTGACCAACATCTTTCGTGGATTAATCAAATAGAATACGTAAACGCCAGAATTCGTAAGCTTATATGGATATTTAAAAAACTGCGTTACATCACAACGACTAAATTGATAAATCAAATTTACATATCTTTAGCTCAGTCAGTTCTAGGATATTGCATTACGGTATGGGGAGGAGCGGCAAAGACTAACTTACTGAACATAGAAAGAGGAGAACGATACCTTCTTAAAGTTATGTATTTTAAGCCTATTAGATTTAATACCGAACAGCTGTATAATATCAGTGATGTTCTTACGGTTAGGCAACTATATATCTTACAGTCAATTTTAAAAACACACACTAACTCGCCATATGATCCAAAAAAAAACATCTACACGGGGGAACCATAACGTCATTAAACAAATTTATGTAAAATCTAAATTTGCTGAGAGACAGTACTGTGCCCAATCAAGATATATGTATAATTACTTAAATAAAAAATTAAACTTTCACCGGCTTAATTATCGCGAATGTAAAAAAATACTTACCGATCATCTTAAAAAATTATCTTATCACACTACAGAAAACATTCTACGTCACGGAATTAAATAATATATTTGTTTATCAGAATAAAATAGAATTAAATAAAATTACATAAAATAATAAAAATAAAACTGCTTACACTTTTAAGCACCTACAATCACACGTACACACATCCATTCACACGCGCACACTCACACACAAACACACACACACACACACGCACTCATACCCATACAAACACACACTCACACACAAACACACACCTACTCTAAATCATAGGTAATCTTGCTCGGCTTATCTCAATATTTAATATTATTAGGAAGAGCGGTGCCTCCTGACACAGGTATTCTTTATACTTACTAGGAGGCTCCAATTACTTTATTATTTAGTATGCCTTGAGAAAGAAATAAATGGATTTTTAATTTTTAATTTAATTTAATTTAATTTATCATTATCGGCATCACCACTTACCATCTGGTGGGATATTAGTCAAGCGCTGGGATACATTCATAAAACAACCAGGAATTCTCAAAATTATTATTCTTAGTTATCAATGGTTACGCCTTGCCAATTCCTTTTGGTTCTTTAATATTTTGGTACGTGAAAGAGCTATGTCGCGGCTATATTAAGAATACTCTCTCACAGATTAGCACCTTTATAGCAGCATAATGCTGCCAAATTTAGTGGTCTGTGTAGAAACCTCCTTTTTACGTGTAATGGCGCATTCCATTTTGGTCCTCAAGAGTGACACCACAAATGCATTAATTCTTAATCGATGATAGACGTAGAAAGGTGTCTTTGGGCCACAGCATCCACTTACCATCATATGGACGTTAATTTCCTTCATTTTAATCTGAACTCCAGTATCCGATAAAATAGGTTTTCAAATTTTTTAAATATTTGTTTCATTTTATGTTTTAAAACGAGTTACAGAAAATAGTCTTAGAAATCAAGCGATTACATTCCCGCCTGTCTATCCTTTGCTTTGGAGGGATTGAAAGTTTTTGCGCTGCGCACAAAAGCTAGAGACCAAATTCGTTTTTCTAACGTTACTTAAGTTTCCATTACGCCTTGAATATAACAATGCCATCAAAAACATAACTTGTAAAAAAAGCCAAGTCTCGCAACTCAGTTCTTCTACCGTAAAAAGTTGTGAGATCTATGTAATACCAAGTCGGTTAATTTATTCAGTCCATAGATTAATACATTGATTGACTTTGCAATCGCATGAAAACACAATATATCTCACAAGTAATACATATTATATTAAATTAGATTGCTTAGTGCGATTGCCACGGTATTGCGGTAGAAGAACTGAGTTGCGAGACTTGGCTTTTTTTACAAGTTATGTTTTTGATGGCATCTCATTTCTTTTTGTAGATAGTTATATCTAGGTAGCTATTTACACCTTTTATTCCATTATACATAATAGGTACACTGATTCATTCACTGCAAATGTAACTTTGTAATACTATATGTTTATATGGGATTACAAAGTTATTTATGCAGTTGGTGTATCTCGAAAACTGGACCGAAATTTTAAAATATTTAAATTTTTCCTTGATTAATATATTAAACAATAATTGTATTTTTAATTTGAAGTTTCTATGTCTGCTAGAAGTGCCTCAGAGTTTTGATGATCGGTCAGTCAGTGAGTGACAAAATTAAGAAACTTTGACTAGTTATAATTCTTAAACTACTAGTTCAAATTTAATTAAATTTGAAATATACAGAGTTTATACAATGCCTACTTGGTTTTTAAAAATTCAAGCTTCTAGTTTTATTCATAACGAAGTTATAGGGTTTCGGAAATGGCCTGAACTGCTTCGAGAAAAGGATGGTACGGCCGTGCCGCTTTTTTGCTCGACTTGGCGGGGGCACTGCCGTGCCCCCAGATTTGAACAGCAGTTAGTTGCGTCTTATATTTTGAAAATGTAGTTAGATATAAAATAATAAAAATAACAAAGCAATTTACGCAGAAGTAACAATTCTTGTTTAGGTTTAGTTAAAAGAAAAATTTGCACATGTTTTTTATAACAATATATTACTGAACGTCTACATCGTTAGCGAAAAAAAATTAAAAATTTATATGACCTTTCTAAATAACTAGCTATAACCGCGAATTTGTTCGCGTGGAATTAGTACTTTTGTTATAATAAGTGATAATGATTTATTTATAATACTAAGTATCGTTAAAATGTAAACAGACACTTCTTTTTATAGGATAGGGTGACAAACGAGCACACAGTCCACCTGAAGGGAAGTGGTTGCCTGTGGCCCATAAAACTACACTAATCTGGATAAAAACATTCAGTTAGTCAAACAGCCAAACTAATGAACCAAGAAACGAATTGGATTGACTATATACACTTGTGTTTCATAGAAATATAATTAAAGTGTTTGCCTGTAATATTGAAATAAATGGCTTCTAATAAGCTTAAGGGTTATTTGCATGCTATTAATACTTAAATAACCCTTTGTCAAAACTTTAATTATTTTTCTGTCTGTGCAGACTTTTTTTGGAATGGCTAAATAGATTATGATAAAACTTTACAAAGAGACAGAGCAATACAAGAAGGGATTTAGGCTGTATTTTAACCGGTAAACTAGATTTTTATTCTTATTCTAAATCAAAATTGATTATATGTTCTTGGATTTACTTAAATCTAAACAGCGCCACATTAATAAGGAAATCTTATTTATTATTTTGGTTAATTCAACTTTATATTATTCTAAATTCAAGCCAGTGAAATAAGTTGCTTTCATAAACGAAATTGCGCAAGTAAATAAATGCCTTCTTGACAATTTAATCCTCTAAAAGCCCCGTCATTGAAAGCCACTTGTAAAACTCTTAAAGAATGAATCACAGATGCTTTTAGCTCCAGTGATGGCAAAATATTATCTACATAATATACAACGTTGATGAATAACTTATAATTTTCAAATCAATACGCTTTTCATCTTTCTTCTTATTAAGTACATTTGTGCTTTGGGACCTTAAAAATAAAACATGTTTACCATTATAAGGGTTCGTTTCCCGCCGGCAACAATAAAATTGTTAATCGCAATTTTAAGTGCTGATTTACCACGAGCTCGGCGGCGTAAGTAAAGATCGAGAGGAAACTTACATGTCTGAGAAATAAGAAAAAAAATATGAAGACGTGCGAAGTTCACCAACATGCATTGGGGCAGCGCGGCGGACAATTCATTTCCACAAAACCCTCTCAGAAATGAGAGGAGGCCTGTGCCCAGTAGCGGGACGTATACAGGCTGTTACTTAACTTTACTTTTACCATTATTATTACCATTACAGCCTATCAAGAGTCAACTGCTGAACATAGACTTCCCCCATGTGTTGCCTCATAGGGAGGATATTTACTATAGTTTCCACGCTCGGCAAGTGGGTTGGCAACCGCGTTTTTTTACTTTTCTTTAGCTTTTATCTGAAAGATGCTGTTGCCCATCTTCTGGTTCATTTTCGTTCTGCGACCTCTTACGACACTCATGGGATGATATGGGGTAGTAGATATCATTACACCGTCATAACACGGTTATAAGATGTTTAAATGTGGAAAATACGAGATTACTGGAGACAGAAAATGAGGAATTTGGACGTGTGTTAATATTTTTAAGTATTTACTTCAATATCAAAACGTATTATTCGGTTTCCTCTTTTTATCGAATCAGCCGATTTGTTTTCAAATTTAAAAGCAGTGATCCGTGCACGTAATAAATCGTTCGGCCACATTGCTTCCAAGGTTTAATTGTAAATTGCATTGCAAGTGTATAATTTACGACACAATTTTTTTCACAAAGTCTTTGCATCATGAAATTTATTATTGTAGGGAATACTTTTATGAAAAATGAGGTAGCCGCATTTGGCGTGAAAATTTAACAGTTGGAGTAGGCAGACGTAGTGGAAAATATCTTCTGATTAGATGGATCGACGTCATTGAAGGTTATAAGTCTAGATGTGGATTTTGCGATGATAAATGCTGGTGCTAAAATTTCTAAAACTTTCATAGAAAGTTTGATATTTTTTTGATTGCCACGGCATGCATGGCCACGCTGTATGAGAGTATGTATGTATGCAGTATATATGTAGTAGCATGTATTAAACATGTTTAATTCAGTTTTAGTATTATTGTAAGTCTAAATTCATCGAGGAATTATTTCAGTCCACAGCATGCTTTAAGCGCAATAATGATTTTAAATACATAATGGTTTTTTTTACGTGGTAGCGCCATGCTGTAGCTATATAAGTAGTATAGTTGTAGCACGAATGGGTCAGCTCTACCGGAGAAGGACCACGCTCTCACAGAATACCAGCGTTGAATAGCAGCTTAACACTGCTGGGTTTCGTATGGTGAGTGTAGAGAACCGGAGACCCTTTTTACTGGAAAAGAGGCATTCCATGTTAGTCCTCTCGGGTGACAACGCATCTGTATTTTGATTCGCAAACGATGATACATATAGATGTCTATGGGCCACATCAACCACTCACCATCAGGTGGACTGTGTGCTCGTTTGTCACCCTATCCTATAAAAAAAATTGCTAGTATTTCTTTAAAAAAACTTGTTCACGTGTCAAGTCGCGCGCGCACGTAGAGCACCTCATTCATGATCGTAATCATTACAACCCTGCACAAGGCCACTGCTGTATATAGGCCTCACCAATGAATATCACAAAGAATGTTCCTGAGCCACCTGCATCCATCCGTCCACGTGGTAGAACCATGCTGCAGGTATATTAGAAGTATATTTGTAGCACGAATGGGTTGGCTCGACCGGGGAAGGACCACGCTCTCACAGAATACCAGCGTAAAATAGCAGCTTAACACTGCTGTGTTTCGTGTGATGAGTGTAGAGAACCGGAGACCCTTTTTACTGGAAAAGTGGCATTCCATCTTAGTCCTCACGGGTGAGAAGTCATCTGCAGTTTGTTTCTTTATTGAGGATAGATGGATATGTCTATGGGTCACAGCAACCACTTAACATCAGGTAGGATGTGTGTTCGTTTGTCACACTACCCTAAAAAAAATTCCACGTCATTGCTCAAGTAGTAGTAGTACATCTATTAAAACCATACACAAATTGGTTCAGTCATTGTGGTCGTAAGCGCGCACAAACAAACATACAAGAATTTGTTTTCGATTTTATTAAGTGTATGGATATGTCTATATATAATTCACCTTTTTTACTCTAGAAGTAAGTATGACAGACTAGCACACAATCCACCTGGTAAGTTATGTGACTCATAGACACATAAATTTCTCCTCCATTAAAAATCAAATTGTATGGTCACCACCCGAGGGCTAAGATGTAATACCTTGTTACCAGTTTATTGGGTTTCTAGATCTTGTCAGTCACCTTAAAAAACAGAACCGTATTTTGTGGATATTTCGCAGTGGTATTCTGTGCGAGCGTGCATACAGTTACGAGTATATTACTCTGAAACGTACCACATAAATAAAAACATAGACTTTAAATAGTGCTTATTTCTAGTGTAATTTAAATATGTATTGAGATTTATAAAAGTGTTTCAAGTTATGTTTATTAACTGAAATATGTTTGTGAAATATATATAAAGTAAACTAATATTCAACGAGTGAAGGATGGAGACAAACAAGAAATTTCACTCTTTCTATTCGGAAACCCTTGTAATTTTGTATTATCTTGTTGTTCCAGCAACGGATATGTCAGTTTCAGTACTGAAGGATCCTTCAAATTGGAAAACCCATAGACGTTTCTACCGAGCCGTGGAAAGCAATTTATCAAGCTAGACACATTGTCTGGAAGAAAAAAAAACGACGGCTAACGTTAAACCGTACTCATAATGTTACATTGTAGTCCAGACAGATTACGAGTATTTAGGTCTTCAAAAGTAAATTCTTAGAGGTTACAACGAAAATAATCTTTGCAATGATATATTATATATGTATATGAATTATATATACTTTATGTATATATGTGTATATTTTATGTATGTGTTGCATGTACATATATTTGAACTGAATAATATCATGACAACTTAACTGCCCAAACTCACTTTCTGTTCTACCCAAGGTTAGCTGGTAGAGAATGCCATATAGCATTAAGCTCGCCTTTTGTACAAATATTTGGTGCAAAAAAGAATAAATAAATAAATAAATAAAAATATAAAAGAAATAACTCGAAATAATGAAGGCTGGAATTTAAAAAAAATATTTACTTGTAAAAACAATACTATGTTATGTTTAGTTCCAGATTTTGTTATTGAATAAACCTAGCAAGCTAACAGCATAGCAAAGTGGCGAAGCAATCAGCTTTGTAGCGGTTTCTAACGGTTGCCGTTGAGCAATCAGTTTCAAAATAGGAGGTTCAGATGCCTGGGTGATCAGTAATCGATTGCTGAAAACAGAATTTGAAAATTCGAAACCGTTCTCGGGATAATCGTGGGACAGACGGACAGATGGACAGACGGACAGACGGACAGACAGCGTGAAATCAGTAAGTGTCTTCGCAAGCTTCGCCACTTAATAAGGGTGAAAAACAAACACACAGTCTACGTGATGATAAGTGCTGTAGCCCATAGCAATCTACATCTATCTTCGGTTAGGAATCAAAATGCAGATGCGTTGTCACCCGTGAAGACTAAGATGGAGTGTCTCATTTCCAGTATATTTTCAGTTATTTACACTCACCATACGAAACACAGCAGCATTAAGCTCCTATTTCTTAAGTAGTCTGTGAGAGTGTGATTCTACCACGGTCGAGCCGACCCATTCGCGCTACAACCATAATATTAATGCAGCGTGGTTCTACCACTTATAATACAATTTAAATACACTAACACGAGCCCGCTAAGTGATAAGAGCTATTGGAATTTATCTGGAAATATAAAATGTATTATATAACTACACGTACAACACTAAAGATTCATTGGTCCGGTTTTCTTTAAAATAATACTTTTGTCAAATGTGGTTTTTCGAGCCGGACTTGAAACAGAAATCTTTCCATAATACTCGTATGACGCATGTTGTCTAGTGTCGCTGGTTCATATTTTTCTACACTGGAAAATTTGATTAAGGTTAGAAATTAGAGTATAAAAGAAGGTTAGAAATTAGAGTATAAAAGATATTATTTACACAACCTAAGTTTTACCACCGTTACCTCAAAATTACAGCCTATAAACGCCTGCCAAACGTCGCGACTGTGACAAATATAGGGAAGGTATTTGCCATAGTTGCCAGGTTTTGCGTGCGGGTTGTCTGACGTAGTTTTCATGGTTCAGTTGTTATTAAGAAGGCCCATTTGCCCATCTCCTGGTTTCTTTCCCTCGGTTACTTCTTATGACATCCATGGAACAGTACACATGCTAGCAAATAAGATATTATGTGATAGTGATCATTATTATAGTCAACATCATTAACGCGTTTTATGTTCACCAGACTTTTATAACCCATCTGGTCTATTATCACGTCAGCCTACGGATCCGATGTATTAGAATTGTATAAAAATTATTGACCAATTCCGTTATTAACTATTTAATCTCTTCCGTAGACACAGACAAAAAGCACTACGCTGGTTCTGCTGAATTCAAGGGCCTCCCATATATGCCTTAAAATATACAAGATATTGCCGTCTATCGGAGGTTTTTGACTTACTCGTAGTCGTCTTTTAAGGTAGCAAAGAGGCGAAATGTTGTTATAGATTTTATTACCCTGCCCCTACAGAATCTGAATGGAGCCAGCTTAATAGATTTTTTTACGTGGTAGAGCCATGCAGCAGCTATATTAGTAGTATAGTTGTAGCACGAATGGGTCAGCTCTACCGGAGAAGGATCACGCTCTCACAGAATACCAGCGTAAAATAGCAGCTTAACACTGCTGTATTTCGTATGGTGAGTGTAGAGAACCGAAGACCCTTTTTACTGAAAAAGAGGCATTCCTTCTTAGTCCCCATGGGTGACAACGCATCTGCATTTTGATTCACAAACGAGGCTAAATGTAGATGTCTTGGGCCACAGCAACAACTTGCCATCAGGTGGACTGTGTGCTCGTTTGTCACCATATCCTATAAAAAAATGATGTCAAAACATTTGGAAAGGCCATCCGATTTCACCGACGGCATCATAATAAAGGACATTAACTTTTTTATAGGATAAGGGTGACAAACAAGCACACAGTTCACCTGATGGTAAATGGTTGCTGGGCCCATAGACATCTACATATATAGACGAATTGAAATGCAGATGCGTTGTCACTCTTAGAGATGACTACATATTCGTGCCATTTGCTGTAGAGACTATCGGTCCGTGGGATCCACGTACGGTGAAGTTCCTAAAGGAACTCCATCCGCGGCTAGTCGCTGCTGCTGATGATAAGAGGGCTGGTTCTTTTCTCGATCAAAGGCTTATGTATAGCCATACAGCGGGGAAACGCAGCCAGCGTTCTTAGCACGATACCGCGGGGAGTAAGACTATATGACAATTAAGTTTCTAGTTTTAGTTTTTTTTTGTTTACTAATTTTTTTTAATAATGTATATAATAAATCAAAAGTTAAAAATTTAAGATTAAAAAAGAAATTTGATTCATTACAGAATCTCATGTAGAGCATGGTAACCACTCCTCTTCTCTATTGTTATTGCGAAGTTTTTATCTGAATTTTCTTGCCAATCATTCTTTATAAGGATCCTTGACCTTATGCGAGGATTTGCGATCTGTTGCAATTTGATTTCACTGTCAGTGTTTTACGTCAACTATATATTCTTTTAGGCAGGTTTTTATCGATATTATAACAGGCACATTAACAACCAAGCTTGTACACACTTAGAAGAAGAAAAATACTTTATTAAAAAATTATATTGCAGAAGTGAACGACGGAACGGATAAGGGACGAAGCTTTCCTTTTTATCTAGCAAATTGACTAGATATTGAAGATTAGTCAAATTAAGAGAACCATTAACCAAGGTGCATGTATGCGTAAACATAATATGGTAGTGAAAGAAGTGGGAGAGGTGAATGAAGATCGTACATAATGGAATTCCGTAGTTTCTGCCTACCTTTTGGGTGACAAACGTGGGAGTTTACTTATGACGAAACTCAGCTAGGACGCGCTTGGGCAATTATTAGCTACTGCAGTACATGGACACTGCAGCCAACTTTAAACAAAAGATGACTACAGTCGTGTTGTCACCACTGAGGCCCAAGGTCAAATGTTTCACGGCATGTTGTTATACTTTTTCTCCATAGCTTTCAGACAGTAACACATGAGTGTAAATACTGATATCTTGCTACAGAAATATGTAAGAGGGTGGACTCGGTCTGGGTAGGTCCCAGGCCGAGTCCTAGACAGAAAAAAAGTTCTACCACCTAAGTATGTCGAGTAGCCATCTTTTAATAGGCAGTAATAAATGAATGAATGTAAAAAATATAGCTATTTATTTAAAAAAATCCTTTATATAGATTTTAACGATTGAAAACACTTATGTTTATTGGACATAATAATATTCTACTTTAGTTTCTGTCTGCAACAAAATGAAGCAGCATTTGTGAACTAAATTGCGCAAGAGACTACCTTCTAAACGATTCAATCCACTAAAAGCTCTCTCATTGGGTGCTCTTTAATAAACATGGAGAAAATAAATTGAGAAGTATTAAGAATTCTCTAATAATAGTAATCTTCGGTATTTATGTAGTTTTAATTTATATATTAGGTCTTTACCTATGAAATTGCCGTATTTTATTAATTGAGTTTACGTAATTTTTTTTACATTTTTATTTGTGATAATTAATAGAATCAGGTGTTACTTTGCATAAGTCCATTACATTAAATTTGGTAAAAATTACTTCGCATACATCCGCACGATAAAATAAAATGATGTATCTTACCTAGTTTGAAGAGCAACTCCCGCCCTTCCTCAATTACGTGCACTATCACCATCACCACTAATCCAAGCACCACTAATCCTAACACCACTACTGCAAGACACTACCACTGATGAGTGCACGTAATTGAGGGAGGGCGGGAGGTGTTCTTCAAACTAGGTAAGACACATCATTTTATTTTATCGAGCGGATGTACGCGAAGTAATTTTGACCAACTTTAATTTTTATTTCTATTATTATAATTTTTTTGCAGTTGCGCGTGAGCAGTCGAGGCGAACGCACAAGTTTGGCTGCATATTGTTACCGCATATTTTATCGCGTTATTTTCATTTCCTACCCATATAATAATTATGTTAAATTTAAATAGATGACATACTTGGGACTGTGAATTTAGGTGTCTCAACTGACAGTGAAGTAATGAAGCAGGAGCTAAGACTTGAAAGTGAGCAACAACTTAATCAAACTTTAAACGAGATGAGGAAGAAGGGGGAGAAAGAGAGAGCAACGAATCGCAGGCTAGAGAGTATGACAGGATGATCAAGAAATAGTGGAAGAAGACGGATTTGTTATAGTTATTAGAGGGCATAAGCGGTTGAATAGAAAGGATTCAAATAATGATAATTTAGTGGAGGAGGGTGATCAAGATTCTGAGGCGAAGAAATATATTATTATAAGTGTGACAGGAAAAGAAATATTACCAAAGCAATTTGGAATGGCAAAGCTTTTACGGTCGTTAAATATTGAAAATATAGTGAAGATGATATACAAATGTGCCTACAGAGTTTTGATTCATTTTGAAAACAAAGAAAGTGCAGTGAAACTACTAAAAAGTGAAAAGTTATCCAGTTTAGGATACTGAGCACAAAGGGCTGATAACACTACGTTTTGTTATGGAATACTGAGGCAGATAGATTTAGAGACCGAGGAACAAGAAATTCTGGAAAATCTTTTATGTGAGCACGAAATCATTTCAATAAAAAGACTCAGAAGAATGTCTGATAGTGGAGAATGGATCGATTCAGAAATGTTAAGAATTTATTTCAAAGGTACCACTTTACCACCGTATGTGTATGGGTACGGTTGTAGGTTTTAAGTGGAACCTTATACCTTCCCAGTTTTCCAGTGCTCCGGATGTTGGAAGTTCGATCATCTCTCAAGATCATGCCCAATTAAAAAAATTATATGCCCCAAATGTGGTAAAAATTACCCAAATTGCGATACCGACTTGTGTCATCTGTAAAGAACCACATATGGCCATGCATAAAAAGTGTCCGATATTTTTAAAAGAAAAAGAAATTAGAAACATTATGACGAAACAAAACTGTACTTATCGAAAAGGTCTGGAAATATATTTAAAAGGTAAGGAGAGTCAAGAAATATACACTAGAAGTGAGGGCATTGCAAGGAATAGGACATTAACGATTCACAACTTGAGAGCACACAAAATACGCAGAAAACATCGTACGGAGATATAGTGATAACAGAAACACTTATACATAATGATTCGTCGACGTCAAATAAGGTTATCGAAGAGAAGAGTTCTGGAAATAATCATATAGAAAAGGAGCAGGCGCTAGAGAGGAAGAACACAGAGGCTGGAGGGTCGGATGGGAATAGGAAGAATAGAGAAAAGAGCAATGTCGAGTCAGAAGCAAGACAAATGGAGACATAGCAAAACCCGGAGTCTAAGAGTAATAGTTCAAATTCTATTTTAGATTTAGGTAGCATTTTTCAAAGAGTCAAAAATATGTGTTGTTTCGATAACGATTGGTCTACTAAGTTCCAACATTTAGGTGAACTAATACTTGAAATACTTGGTAATTTAATAATCAAAATTTGGAACAGAGACGATATATGTACAGGAATAGTATCTATGTTCAGAAATGGCGAACGATAGTACAAGATTGTTTAAGCTTACAGTGGAATGCACGAAGATTGCGGCCCAAAGGTAACGAATTGGACCTTTTATTAGAACAAGAAAAATACATATAGCTTTAATATCTGAAACTTGGCTAGAACCAGATTCACATATAAATATTAGTGGTTATAATATTTTTAGAAAGGATAGGGTAGATGGCTATGGGGGGGTTGCTATTATAATTTGTAAGTCAATTAAAGTACAACAATGTCCAATCATAATTAATAATTCGGGAATAGAAATTATTTCAATCAAACTTCCGTGCGGACAAATCTGTCCGATTGGGAACAAATGTTTTCACTATTTCCGAATAAATGTATTATAGCTGGGGACTTTAATGGTCACCATACAACCTGATACTCTAAAACCGATGGAAGAGGAGAACAGATATATGATTCGGCTTTAGAGGGCGGTTTTATATCCCTTAATGATGGTAGCGTAACTAGAATGACTTTAGTTGATAACATTATTCAGCAGACATCGCCTGATGTGACATCCGTTGCTTTTAACTGGAGTGTTATTAATGAAAGCTTGGGAAGCGACCATATGTTTATTAAGATTTCTTGTAAGTATAATAGCAATATAAATCGAGTTTGAGTAACTAAAAGGCGTAATTTTAAACTAGCAAAACGGCAAGCGTATAGCAAGTCTTTAGAAAACTATTTATTACAGCCTATAGATGACGTAAGTGTCCAATCTTTGTATGATAATTTTATTAAGCAAGTGAATAACGCTGCGGATGAACATATACCGCCAGTAAGAAGCTGGGATAATCCCAAAAATGACTTTCGGCCTAAGCCTTATTGGAATCCCACAATATTCCATTTAGTAGCACAACGAAGGTTGGCCTTGAAGAATTTTACAAAGAACCCTATCCCAACTAATCTCACCATACTCGAGCGCAAAACATAAGAGACGAAAAATGCAATTAATCAAGCGAAGGCAAGAAATTGGCAAAGTTACTGTAGCAGCATTGACGAACGAACATCTAACTCCGATATGTGGAAACGCATAGGTTAGGTTAAGGGATTTAATTCGTCAAGGTCACACGTTTCAAACAAACAGAAGCGCGATCTCCTTTGTAAGCTAGCTCCCGATTATGTCTTCCCAAAGCCTGAGTATTTCAATTCAAGTAATACAGTACTGGAAGCCAATTTCACCCTAAAAGAAATGTGTAATTGTTTTAAACAAAAAGATACAGCGCCTGGTAACGACGTGATAACATATTCACTTATATATAATCTATCTCATGGCAGTAGGCTTTACTTGCTTGAGCTATATAATTATATCTTCAACACCGGAATTATTCCATTTCAATGGCGCGACATATTGGTAACGCCGATTCCAAAAGTCTCGAATAATAATAATGTTAAACTTAGGCCCATCTTTTTAATATCGTGTGTATGTAAAATTTTTCATTAAATGTTGACAAAAAGACTTGAGTGGTATGTTGAAAAAAACAATTATTATCCCAGTACACGTCCGGCTTCAGAAGAGGACAGTCATGTCAAGACTGCCAAAAAAACTAGTAAGTCAAATTTACTTGGGATTTTCCCGTAAGATCCCAACTATAGCCTGTTTCCTAGATATCAAAAATGCGTATATCAATATCCTAGTAGATACACTGATAAACACTTTAGATGAAATAGGGATTGGTAAAAAGTTTTGTCAATATCTATGGAATTTTTTAAGCGAAAGACACCTTATGATGCAGGATGAAACTGACCGGAATAAGTACTTCATAAGATAAACAAATCGAGGTTTGGCGCAAGGTGACCCAATTTCACCTATTCTTTTTAATATACTTACCATTAAATGCTTCCAGGAGATTAGAAACGTGACAATGTGTCAATATGCCGTTGACTTTGTATTTTATTCCTCTTCTAGAAATTTTGGGGAAAGTTAAAATGAATTTCAAATTGTTTTAAATACACTCTGTAACATTCTAGATGAAATGGGTCTAGAACTTTCTGCCTCCAAGTCTAAAATTTGCATTTTCAGCAGGGGTTTTAAAAGACTGCAAATAGAATTAAAATTAGATAGTCATAATTTAGAGATAGTAGACAATTACAAATATTTGGGTGTTTGGTTGGACAGGTCGTTGCGTGGGAGCAAACATATTAACATGATGTTGGAGAAAGTGCAAAGAAGTCTTAATCTACTTAAAATATTAGCTGGTGTCGCCTGGGGCTTGCACCCTAAACATTTAAGACATATATATATATATATCACTGATCAGAAGTCGTATAGACTACAGTTGCTATCTACGAGTATATGACGCGACTGCAAAATGTTATTTAGATAAACTAAATAAAATTCAAAATGAGGCACTAAGGATAATAGGAGGATTTATTATAACCACTCCAATTCATGTTATGGAGAGTGAGTACTTACGGAGAAAGTATCTAGCATACAAATTATGTCTAAAGTTAAAGTCTGCAGAAAATAATATAACTACTCAGCCATTAGAAGAACTTTACACTCTTAGACAAAATTATAGATATATAATTATATAGATCTTAGACAATCTTAACTTAAATGAAGTAATTATACCCAAGCTAGAAAGAATTCACTATTCAAAAAGTTCATACGACAATAACCTACTAAAGTATTAAGTTATCAAAGAGTTGTATACAAGATTTAATGGCTGGAGTTTAATATTTACGGATGGGTCGATGAGTGTAGAAGGATATGGGTCTGCGTTTTATGTGCCTAATATAGATATAATACTAAATCATAATAATCATTGTTTTAAAATAAGTACTCATACTAGTATTATGGTTTTGGAACTTATTGCAATTTCAGAAACTTTGATATATGTTATCAGTAGCCAATATAAAAATGTCGTTATATGCACAGACAGCAAGAGCTCGTTGCAACATATAGCTCGATGCGCCTCTGGTTACAGAGGTGCATCGATAGCTTATGACATTATATCCAAGATAGATGAAATAACTTCAAAAGGCGTCCAACTGAGATTGCAATGGGTCCCATCGCATTTTGAGTTACGGGGCAACGAAAAGGCTGACATGTTAGCGAAATATGCAGCTAAGAATGGAAAGGAAACTAATGTTATTTTGGATTACTCAGAAGTTTTACCTAAATTCAAAAATATATGTTATGAAATGTGGAAGGTATACTTTAACAAACGGTCACTAGAAAAAGGAATATGGTACAAAACGATACAGTGTCAGTTGAATCTATTGTGCAAAAGCGATCGGTACCGTGATAGAATGTCAGCTTTGCCCATAAACTTATATTAGTTCTTTGACAAGAATGTCATAGGAGCTATAGTTCCTCAAATAATGGATGCGGACAAACATGGACGAAAATAAAGGTAAATTTGCCAGTCATCAAAATTTGAAATTGATTGAAATTGTATATAAATAAGACTGAATTTACAATCATAACGCAATTCCAAAATCGACTAGGTTATCCTTAGAAATTGAGAAGTATACCATTCCAAATAATTTATTTAAGAAAATAAACATAATTGTAAAAAGCGGGCAAAATTGCACGGTTTGACGGTACTTAATTGTGACGTTGAATTATCGTAACTAAAAAAGTAATGTATATAAGACCTTGAGACGATTGTTATTGGGCAAGCGAAACATTGACGTTGAAATGTTTCCTTTGAATAAAATTACATATGGAAGATATTAAGATTACGAGTGGAAATTTACTCTTCAAGAATTTCTGAAGGGCGATCCTTCTCATCAATTTGTAAAATGGTTCCGAAAGGGTTTGATGTCAACAAGTTGAAAGCTATTTTGGGTAAATGAATTTAACGTGTACCTAGTCAAACGTGAATGAGTCCTTTTATTTATATCACAAAATTCGCTATATTGATTTCGTTTCTTGACGAAACTATGATAAAAATTAACTGGCTGGTTGGAATTCTTTTCTTTTCTCATCTTATTTTCTAGAACACAGCAATGCCTGCATTGAGAGTTGTCTGTATAGAATGCCAGTACAATTACAGGCCATCTTAGTTCTCAAAGTTGACAATGCATCTGCAGCCTACTGTGTTTGAAGTTGGCTGCAAGTGCCCAAGGACTGCACTAACCAATTGGTAAGTGGACTGTAAGCTCAATTGTTACTTTATTTTTATAAAAAAAAATAGTTTAAGAGAATAGCAGTGGTATTGATATAGGTAAACTGTTTATACCGATTTTTCGTTTATTATTTTTTATATTCCCAATGGGAATGGTGCGAATTTAACACAGTGAAATAGTTTTTAGTAAAATAGTTTTTAGCCCAGTTCAAAATGGAGAAGATTTTTAATTGTACAGTACACTTATTTTGGATTCTTGGCGATATCTTCGTTAATTGTAAACCAATTGTAATGATTATTTTTATTTAATTGCTGCAAGTGGTACCTTATACATTTAAAAAAAATAATGCTATCTTCTAAGAACACAAAAGTATTAAATAATTGCCACTTAACAGCTCTTGAAGTCGAGCCTTTAATTATTGTATTTCACAGTGGCCCTACTTTTGCCCTACTTTTTTTCTTTGAGTAAAGCTTTTAAATTTTATTAAAAAATATTGTTGAATAAGGTATAGCATTTGTGCAAAAAAATTAAAACATTGTAGTAGAGAAATGCGTTTTTTGAGTCTTTGTCAAGTCTTTAAAAAATCATGCTGGTTAATCCGATCCATGTAAACCGGAGCGAATTGTTAGTTTATTAATTTCTGAGATGTAGTAGCACGGGGTGTACTAAATGGCAGCAAACGGGTATTCTAACCACATCCCAGCAGCGGCATCTTCTCGGTAACATATAAAAACGACTTGCCCGCCAAGAGTGGAAACTATGCCAAATATCTCCACTCTGAGCCAATTTATGAGGGAAGCCTATGTTATACTTTTGATAGTCTGTAATGAATAAATGAAAGGTAGCGCAAGGATATGCAGTTTGTCTGAAATTCTTTAGCGACACTTAGCTTACGCGAGCAAGCTGAATTTGATTCTATGCAGAGAAGAACATTTTGACAAAGGAGTTTAAAATTTTAAGTACCTACTAAAATATTGTACTTTTGTTAGAGAAAATATTTCTGAGTAAATCTGGACGGTAAATCAACTCTCAACTGGTTTGTATTACTACAACTTTTTTGTTTTGGTTTAAATAACTTATTTCATTAAAGGTAAAGGGATCTTAGTTCATACAGTCTATTCATAACATGATCAAAGTAATTTCATTTAATTGGTTAAACGTTTTGCATGGAAAAAAATATACATCTATGTTTACTTTCTCTACCTATCTTAATGGCTAGATATACACATGATTTTATTATTTTTGTACTTTTTCACACAGTAACTTTCAAAGGATATAGGTTCCATTCTCTTTTTTATAATAAATATTAAAAAATGTCCTCCAATTTTTGATGTTCACGTAAATACAATGAGAACAAATGAATTCTGTCGACCCGCGCTCAAGTAGGTATAACAGCGTGGCGTTACTGGTCACATGTGCTAACTTAAAACATAAAACTATTGAATATTTTATTGCTACTTTCATTAGAACGGCTTTCCGATCAATACGTAAGCCGAGTGATGTGTTAAGCTCAGACGTATGTCGTGTAACATTGGGAAAAGGGGATTTGCACCTGCATTACCATTTATTAAAGCCTACCGTAAATTTAAATTTTTGTTTAGAATAACTAATCGGAAAACAAATCTATGCTAAAGTACGTAGGACTATTATTTGTTCCGTGGCTAAAGTATAAATACTAGTTTTACTGTATTTCAAGGAAGATTTATTTTTATAGAAGAGGGGGCAAACGAGCATGCGGCTCACCTGATGGTAAGTGACTACCGCCACCCATTAACAACTGCAACACCAGGGGAGTTGCAGATGCGTGGCCAGTCTTTTAAAAAGGAGTAGGCCATTTTCTTGAAGGTTCCTAAGTCGTATCGGTCCGGAAAAATATCTGATGGTAATCGATTCCACAAGGAAGTTGTGTAAGGAAGAAAACTTCTTTGAAATCGCACAGTGGTGGAATGCCAATCGTCCAAATGGTGTGGATGGTAATGCCAACTTTGTCGCGATATGCGATGGTTATATTGAGCGGCTGGAATTAGTTCGAACAATTCCTCAGAGCACTTCTTGTGGTAGATGCGATAAAATAATTAAAAATAATATTCGATATTTTGACGTGAAGAATCAAAAGGGGGAGTGTCCTGAAACTGAAAAGATACGAAAAAGTGTTTTTTTTAGCCATAAACGCTCAAACTTGCGTCATCTAGGGATTAAACTGGACTAGATTTAGTCGCCACTAGTCCGAAACTTTGGTCAACAAAGCTTTGACTTTAAAAAAACACCGCTATGTTTTTTTTTTATAGGATAGGGGTGACAAACGAGCACACAGTCCACCTGATGGTAAGTGGTTGCTGCGGCCCATAGACATCTACATCTATCCTCGTTTGCGTATCAAAATGCAGATGCGTTGTCACCCGTGAGGACTAAGATAAAATGGAAGGAAATGTTCTGAAAACATAAAAAATAAATAAAAAATGTAAACAAAATTTGTTTGCATAACTTGTTTTGCAGTCAATGGGATCTTAGTTTATACCAGCCGTGATCAAAAAATGTTACAAATAATTTAATTAAGTTGATAAAACGTTTTATATGGAACAATCATGCATGTATAATTACTTCATTTGCTTTAGTGTGTACATCGATGATACACACAAACACTCACGCCTTTCACCCAGAGGGGTTGGGAGAGACTACGGACTTCCATTTGGCGCGATCCTGACACACCTCTCTTGCTCTCTCCTTTACATTCATATATCTACGCATACACGCTCGTCGGTTAAGGGTACTCCTAATCTGACCCATATTCAATGTATCGCCGATTTGGTCGATAAATCTTCGTCTAGGGCGTCCCTTCCCGACTCAGCCGTTCACTTCTGAAACATAAATTTGCTTTGTCACTCTTTCCTCGTTTATTCTTTCTACGTGACCATACCACCGAAGCATTCCTTTTTTAAGCCTGGTCACAACGTCATCTTGCAAACCACACTTTTCTCTTATCACACTATTTCTCACCCTGTCATTCAGATTTAGCCCTAGCATACTCATGATACAGTAACTTTCAAATGATATATGGACCTTTTTAGTATATATATAATAAATACTAAAAAGGTCCTCCAATTCGATGTTCACGTAGATAATAATAATGCGAACAAATAAATTCTGTCAAACCGCGCTAAGTAGGTGTGACAGCGTGGCGTTACTGGTCACATGACATGTGCTAGCTTAAAACATAAAATCATTGAATATTTTATCGCCCCTTTCATTAGAACGGCTTTCAGCTCAACACGTAAACCGAATGATGTGTTAAACTCAGACGGATTTCGTGTGAACATTGGCAAAAGGGAATTTGCACTAGATATTAACATTTATTAACGCCTACCGTAAATTTAAATGTTTGTTTAAATTCAATGGCGGAATACAAATCTATGCTAAAGTACCTAGTACTATTATTATTTATTCTGTGGCTAAAGTGTAAATACATACTAGTTTTACCGCATTTCAAGGCAGGTATAAAAACGAGCTAATGACCACGACATTTTTTGGCAACAGGCTGTCGCCAATTAGGAATACCGTTACTTACCGTTACCGTTACAACGTATTAAAGTCCGCTGCTGTACAAAGGTCTCCCCATAAATTGTCTCATAGGGGGATATTTACCACCCACGGGATGTTATGGGGGCGTGGATATTCTAACACCGCCACTACAATGTAACTTGGAATAATAACACAATGATGTGAAATATTTTACAAATTCCATGGCGGGGAAGTTAATTTGTTAGAAAAATGTAAGGCTTCATTTTCCTTCTGTTATATTACTTATATTTTTAATTAATAATAATTAGATACAAATTGAATAAACCAAACTACGTATATTCCTAAAAGTAAAAAAAATTACATAAGCGTTAATAATGTAAAAATATTAAGAGGCAAACCACGGAGGCATTGCTTAGAATATATTTATGATATTTTAGAAACCGATAAAATTTTACTTAAAACGCAATTTCTCAGTTATATGAGACTGTGTAATAAAAAATGTCACCTCAATCCCAACTAGGAACATCTGATGAACGGAAAATCATTAGCCCTTATTACCACGTTCTTTTTCAATCATAACCTTCCAACTAAGTCATTAACGACACCCATATAAAACATACTGAATAATGTTTTTTTTACTTACACGAATATTACACAATTATAAAAGTATAAAACCACAGCAAGCACTGCTTTTGGCAGCAGAAATAGATAGAGAGCGTTACCTACACAGACGGACTCTTAGACAGAAAAAGTATTCTACTAGGTATTGTATCACCTATCGATGTAAACTGTTACAAAAATATGAAGGTATTGCACGAGGAATTTCCTAATTAGTACTACTACTAATTAGTAGTACTTTTATGTGTATTATTAAGTACCTAATAACGCGATGTTCATGTAACTCGTACCTGAGCATTTTGTGTCTGAAATTAAATTAAATAGATATTACGCTATTTTAGTATCTTTTAACAAAACAATATAGACAATTAGCATGTTATTAGCTGTAATTAAAATTAAATTATATTACTTTTAGTTTATTTGAAATAATAAGACAATACTATCTCTGTGTTTTTTTAGGGTTACGTATTTACACAACAAGGAACCCTTATCGTTTGCCCATGCTTGTCCGTATGCCCGTCCGTGACCTTACTCAGAGACCCTAATGTAAATGCTACAAATCTGTAATTTGGCACAGATATAGATATTAATCACGCCTATAAACCTGTAAAATAAAATCTTAAAACATATTTTTATTTTAGGTACTTCCGATATAAGTAAATGGAGAATGATTTTTTTCCCCGTCTATTACATCATGTGGAGTATCGTTGGACCGGTCTTTTAAAAATCACTGGCGATGTGGTACAACATATTTTCAATTCAGGTGTCCGTTTGCGGAATATTTAGCTTTAAAGTGGTATTTTTTATATAACACATCGTGAGAGAACATTCATGTGACAATTTGTTGATTCTATACAAAAATAAAACAAACCGTCACAAAAAGGTATCAAACAAGCTCACAGTCCACTTGATGGTAAGTAAATGCTGTGACTTAAATATATAACTATTCTTAGTTATCAATCAAAATTAAGATGCGTAGCCTCGGATTTCAGTTATCTACACTCACCATACGAAACACAGCAGCAATTTGCTGATATTTCACGCTTATATTCTATGAGAATGTGGTTCTTCCCCGGTCAAGCCGCATCATGCCTGCTACAACCATAATTTAGCTGCAGTGTAGCTCTAACACGTAATATATATCCGCAGCATTTATCGTCTTCTTGCATGAACTACTAGCAGGCACATACGAAATTTTTTTCAATGTAATACAAAGTGATTAACATTTTGACGTCAAAGAAGTTCGTGAATTGACCTACAGGTCAACACAATATCTAGTGGAGGGCCGTGTTACACTTCGCTTACCAGTAGAGGCTGTAACTCGAGAACGCTTTCTTCCACATCCTTTCAGTAGAACTTGTCGTGAAGCGACAATTAAAAATAAAGAAAATAGAACCTAACCTACGAACAGCAAAACAACAAAATAGACCAAGAAAATAATATATTATAATTTTTTTAAAAGGTATTTACAATCTTATAAAAAAATGAAATATGAAGATGATGGATGAAATAAGATAACAATTATATTAAAAAAAAGGAATAGGAGAATAGGAGAATTAGTATGATAGTGGAGCCTGGAGCCTCGCTGCTTTTGTAGAAATCGGCACACGCAGAGCTTGAGGTTTCTCAGCGGCGACGGCACGCAGCGCCTGGACTGGGCACACGCAGCGTCCGGAGCCGGCGCACGTAGCGCCTGGGGTAGGTGCGCTCAGTTCTTGGAGAAGTAGTCGCCGCGCCCAGAGGTAGCGCGGGCAGTAGGGACACAGCGCCTGGAGCCAGCAGTCGAAGCGCGCCTGAAGGTAGCGCGGGCAGTAGGCTGCACTCAGCGCCTGGATCAAGCAGTCGTAGCGCGCCGAGTAGTGTGGCCCTGCACTTGAATTAGAATTCACCGACGACTTCACGTGTAGATGGAGGCTTGCAGGATCCCGGGGCAAAGCGGCCCCGGGATAAGGCCTTTAGTAGATGTTTCTCGTTTGAGAACCGAAGCGAGACTGTCCTGTATTCTCCAATTGTTTGGATTTTATACCTTTTTAGAGAGAACGAGAAATTATTTAAATTAAAACGAAATTTATTGTAAATGACCTACAGCCAAAAAGTATTTATGTAGAAAGAACATCATACAAGAGACGAATTTAAATAAAAGTTACCATAACAACCACAAAAACAATGGTTGTCAAATTGAGGAATTTTTAGTTTTAGGACTGTTATTAAGAAACTATTACATTTAAGTAAGAAACGAGATAAAAATCACATAGGAAAAACTAATGCACGACAACGTACACTAAGCCTGAAATTGTAGAGTTACAGAGAATTCAATAAAAGACCAAAAAAAAAGGTAAGACTTCGTTGACAGCTAGTTTAAAAGTACTAAATAGTGTGAAAATACGCAGAAAAATGATATGTTATTGTGTAAAAACGTTACAGGATCCTATATAAATAAAGGTGATGCAAAATATAAATGCAGAGAATCAAAAACAGAATGAAAAAAATAGTATAAAGTGATGCAAAACATGAATGCAGAATATCAAAGCAGAATGGAGAATTAGTGTACAATGAAATGTAAGTTGCATAACACTACAAACTATGTGGGTTACTCTGGTTTTGCTACCGTTATCCTTTCTCATTTAGAATTCAGATAAATTCCGAACAATACCCCTCTCTATGTTAGCCTATTAACTATTATCTAATTATGTGGAAATAGCATCCATACATTCGTTGACTACCTAGATTGATCATAATATTACAGAAACACTTTTAATTACTTGAAGAACTCTGTCGTGATATTGACTTCTTGGTACAGAAAAGTCTAGACAAAGTTTGGATAAGTAAGGTTTAAGTTGTCAAGTTTACCGTTTGATATAAAGCATAAAGCTAAAGCAAAAATTATCGTATAGAATTCAAAAGATGTAAAACAAAATTAGGTTGAGATTGTCTAGTTAATAACTTCACATCTTTTGTACTTTACAATTGCAAAGACTCTTATGTCTCATAACGTGCGAGATTATATTAATGTTTTTGTGAGAAACATTTTTAAGTCCAATTAAGTCTACACTCCCTTAATGGTTTCCTATATTTACGAGAATACCACACACCACACAAA
The DNA here is from genome assembly GCA_033319125.1 of Parnassius glacialis. Classification (NCBI taxonomy): domain Eukaryota; kingdom Metazoa; phylum Arthropoda; class Insecta; order Lepidoptera; family Papilionidae; genus Parnassius; species Parnassius glacialis. The sequence goes on along the minus strand of JAVANC010000024.1, from coordinate 33,930,013 downwards.
ATAAAACGGGATAAAATCCGTAAAATAGTTTTATTCTATCTACACTCACTTCACAACATGCTCAAAAGTTATATATAATGCCTTTTCTTTTATACTTTCATAAAAAATACTCTTTTTTTTTTCAAGATTCACACATTTTAATACGCGAGATAACACAATATGCCAGAGGAATTTATTTATTTATTTCGCAATTTATTATCTGTTCGCCGTGTGAAAAGTTTCCATACGACGCTTTTATCTGGGGCCAATTTCATTATTTTCGTGTTATAAAAATATTGGACACTAATCGCATTTGAGGCGAAATATCTCAAAAATACAAGAGGTTTTCTCGACAAAAGAAATTGAGCAGATTTATTAGGTTGTTCTGATCTGAGAAGCTTGTTAAATGAATGTATTTTCCGCATTTGTGATCACCGGGAGAAATAAAAGGGAAGCGTTACGTGGAATAAAATGGACATCAATTTTTTCGCACAATGAATTTTGTTTCAGGTTAGTATTGGAATAAAAATAATGGAATTGACCGCAACGTACCTAATCTCTTTTGTTTTAGTAATATTTTTATATAAAATTATCTGACTAGATTATTAATTATGTATGAAGTATATTGAAAATATTATTTATTCCTTAAATTGTTATTTGCACTATAGAAATTATCAGAGGTTAATAAGTTATTTTCTTAAAGATTAATACTTACTTACTTATCTTCACGCACAATCCCTGACGGGGTAGCCAGAGAGAACAGATCGCCAAGTGTCACGATCCTTACATACCTCTTTCGCTTCTTTCAGATTCATTATTCATCTTATCTCTCATGCCTCCTCTAACATTCCACGTGCCAACTCTGAACTATGTCCTCCGCCTTCCGAAGTGTCGGGCTGTGCGTAACGGGTGGCGGTTCCCATCGCCGCTTTGCGCGCTGCATTCCACACCAACGGGGACGAGCTGCTGTGCGTCGCATTGGGGGGACGCCCTAACCCTCGTTGGCATGGGTGCGCAGCTGAGTAGAATTGCAGCCCTAAAAAGGGCTGGCAGGGGTCGCGACGAGCACGCTTCTACAATGACCCCCGACATTAAAAGATTAATACTGATAGATAAGACATGTACTCACAACAAATCGATGCTTGAAGCCTTTGATCGGGTTAGTTTTGGGAGAGGTCTACTCGTATGCCTATTAGTGATCTTCTGGAGATTTATTAGGAGAAGAAATATTATTGCAATTGAATAGTGTCCGTTTTTGTAGTGCTCAAGGTTAATAGATAAACATATTAAATATTTTAAGAGGGTTGCCCCCTCTCATACGATACTCATACACAATCGATTATTCTAAAATACTATACATAGATAAATAATAAGACGTCCGGGATTAAATTTTAACATAAAAACTAATATCATAATGTAATAAATAAATTAATGTGTCATTAAATTAATAATAAATTTTCAACACCATTTGAATATTTGTTCACAAAGCAATAAATAGTTAAGCTTCCTAACTTAAGTTGGTACTGAACAGAACTGTGGAATACGAGAAATAGTTTATTTAAACCAGTACAAAATACAACCTTCAGCGGATACAAATTTACAAGTTACCACTGCTGGGCATAGATTTAGCTTTAGTAATGAAAAATTAAAGGTACAAAATATACGTCCTACAGCTGGATACAGTTTCTGAGGGGGTTTAATAGCAAGGAGGTCCATAGCGCAGCATCAATGCGTGTTGGTGAACGTCATTAATTTATTTTATTTTTCCGACATGCATGTTTCCTCGAGATGTTTTCCGATAACGTCGAGCTTATGGTTAATGAGCACTTTAAATTGCGATTAATAATTTCAGCGGTGCTTCTAGGGATCCTACCCCCGTTGTTACTTTAATGTTAAATTTACGCCATAATATATAAAATATGCAATTCCATGACATTATCAACTTCTCCGCCAAATTTCATTAATATAAGTGTTATTGGATGGCAAACTTTAATGGCAAACTTTCATATAAACAATATTATTATAAGAGTAATTATTCATTTCGTTGCTACTTTGGGTGAAGGGCATTACTTGTAGCAGACTGTTTACAGACTTAGTGGAGGGGGAGGATATTCAAGGAGCGATCGTGTAATTTGAAACTGCACTTGTATTTTGGTATATTTAGTCACATAACTATTTGTATGTATTAAATTCTAAATATTTTTCTTGTGTTTTAGTACATAAAACATGCTTACTTTATTTGAAATGATAAAACATGTAAAATCTAATAAAAGTACTAGGGAGGTGCAGTTTTTAACTAGACGATCTCAACCTAAATTTTGTTTTATATCTTTTCGATTCTATGCGATCATTTTTGCTTTACCTTTATGCTTTATACCCAACGACAAACTTGGCAACGCATACCTTACTTATCAAAACTTTGTCTAGACTTTCCTGTACCAAGAAGTCAATATCACGACCGAGTTCTTCAAGTAATTAAAAGTGTTTCTGTAATATTACGATCAATCTAGGTAGTCAACGAATGTATGGATGCTATTTCCACATTATTAGATAATGGTTAATAGGCTAACATAGAGAGGGGTATTGTTCGGAATTTATCTGAATTCTAAATGAGAAAGGATATCGGTAGCAAAACCAGAGTGACCCACATAGTTCTACTGAAAGGATGTGGAAGAAAGCGTTCTCGAGTTACAGCCTCTACTGGTAAGCGAAGTGTAACACGGCCCTCCACTAGATATTGTGACGACCTGAAGGCCTATTCACGAATTTCTTTGACGTCAAAATGTTCATCATTTTGTAGTTAATTGAAAAAAAATATCGTATAGGCCTGCTAGTAAGTCATGCAAGAAGTCGATAAATACTGCAGATACATAAAACGTGTTAGAGCTATACTGCAGCTAAATTATGGTTGTAGGATGCACGAGGTGGCTTGACCGGGGAAGAACCACCCGAGGCAACGCATCTTCATTTTGATTGATAACTGAGAATATATATATATATATATATATATATATATATATATATATATATATATATATATATATATCACCATCAAGTGGACTGTGAGCTTGTTTGATACCTTTTGTGACAGTTTGTTTTAGCTTTGTATAGAATCAACAAATTGTCACATGAAGGCTCTCTCATATGTTATATTTAAAAACTTTTCCATTACTGTTATGATCCGTTTTATTACATACGAGGTAAAACCATATGATACAAAATGATTTCTTGTATTTACGCGAACACTGCACTTTTAAATAAAACTAATTTTACGGACTTTATCGCGTATACTAACTTATTTTTACATATGGTTTATAATGATTATATAAAATAATAATTAATTTAACTATATTATACAAACTAGTAATTCGGCAATTTAGGAGGACTTTAAATCGAAACAAATTTAATCGATAGCTGCTTTTAAATCAGTATTTTTTGTGTGTTATACCTCTGAACTTTTATCTAGATGAACCGATTTTGATGATTCATTTGATCAAGATTTGACCAGTTGTTTTTGAGTTATCCTTAACAATGCGCATTTAATTGTTTCGACTACGTTAATGATGTTCTCAATTTATTTATATTGAAGTCGGTACAAATTTAAAATTTAACCATTCGTTTAGATTGAATTCGGTTCTACAAAACTTCTAATTTTACCACTTATTATTTTTGTAGACGGTTTTTACTTGATAGTTCTCAGTGAAAACGCATCTTTGTTTTGATTCTTAACCGAGGATAGATATAGATGTTTTTATGCCACCGCATCCTCTTACCATCAAGTGGACTGTGTGCTCGTTTATAAACAAAATAAATGAGACGTTTTTGAATGTGAATACCATTACTTGTTATAAATCAAAACATAAATACCTCCGCCATCATTTACATGTAACGACGTTGCGCCCAAGTTCACGTCCGTGGTCTGCCTAACGACCTGTGAACTGAAATGGATCATAGCGGAAATAATTTATATAATACGAGCATACAACGCTTCGCTAATCGTACCAATCTGTGGTGCTTTTATAATATCTTGAAATTTTTAAACATTTACAAGGGCTATAAATACCTTGGCAAATTATTATTTACCTAGGTAACTTGTTAAAAGTTATAGTTACACGTTATATATTTACAGCCTATATGTCCCACTGCTGGGCATAGACCTTCATTCATTTCTGTGAGTCTTTGAAACATTTTTTTCTTATTTCTCAGACATGCAGGTCTCCTCACGATGTTTTCCTTCATCACCAATCACGTGGTAAACCAGCACTTAAAATTGCAACAATTTCATTAGTGCTGGCGGGGATCGCACCCGGGTTAGTCACGTACTGTTAAATTTACAGCCAGCGTTTAGCCTTTGAGCTACCACGGCTCAAGTTATAGTAAAGTAAAGGTTGCAGCCTATTTTACGTCCCACTGCTGGGCACAGGCCTTCTCTCATTTCTGACAGGGTTTTTAGGGCAAGGAAATGTCCGCCGCGCTGCCCCAATGCGTGTTGGCGAAATTCATGTCTTTAAAAATATTTTTTCTTTATTTCTCAGACATGCAGGTTTCCTCACGATGTTTTCCTTCACCGCCGAGCACGTGATAAATCAGCATTAAAAATTGCTATTAACAATTTCATTGGTGCCGGTGGGGATCGAACCCGGGTTGCTCGCTTCCTGTGCAGCTTACAGCGAGCGCTAACCATCTGAACTGCCACGGCTCAAGATCAATTATTAATATTTAATAATTATAACTGGACCTTATTCCGTGGGATCTGGAATTGGTACAACCGTTATCGTTGCACAATGAGTGTTGCTGAAGGAGGCCTCCTCCATAGATTGCCTCATAGGAGAGATAGTTGCCATGCTTGACAGGCTGGTTGACATCCGCTGTTTTTTATTTTTTATTTTATTAGTCACTGCTGCCCATCTCCTGGTTTTTCCCTCTATTGCCTCTTACGATATCCACAAGACAATAAGGGATAATGAATATTCTTACAATGCCACTAAGCGGTTTATTAACTGCAGGATAGTAAGGACAATTCTTAAATTAAAATCCATACTAATATTTAATATTATAAATGCGAAAGTATGTTTGTTTTTTTTTGTTTGTTTGTTTGTCCTTCTTTCATGTCGCAACAGAGCGTCGGCATGGCAATGAATTTTGGTATGGGGATAGTTCGGTGGCTGTAGAGTTGCAAAAGTTTGTCCTTCTTTCACGTCGCAACAGAGCGTCGGCATGGCATGAATTTTGGTATGGGAATAGTTCGGTGGCTGTAGAGTGACATATGTTACTTTTTTCCGCGGAAAAACATCTCATTCCCGTGGGAAAATAGAATACGTTGCAAAAGTTTGTCCTTCTTTCAAGTCGCAGCAGAGCGTCGGCATGGCATGATTTTTTGTATGGGGATAGTTCGGTGGCTGTAGAGTGACATAGGCTACTTTTTTCAGCGGAAAAACATATCATTCCCGTGGGAAAATCGAATATGTTGCAAAATTAAATTCAGCTAGGTGGCGCCACCGTGATTCTACAAGACGGACGACAGTACGATGGACGAACACAGAAGGTCAGAATATCTGGATTATTATGTATTTTTACCAAAATTAGGATAAAAAATGTATGGATCTGTATTTTTCCACTCAGTACCGGGAAGAGAGCGATAAAAAACATAAAATTCATCAGCTGATTTTCTTTAAACGTTTTGGTGCATTGTAATTCACAGAATAGGCGATAACCTCGCAGACGATACTAAGTAATCCGTTGATGCTCTGCCTACCCCGCAAGGGTTACAGGCGTGATTATAAGTATGGATCAGAAATACTATCACCACCAGTCACGCTTTCACCCTTAACTATTACTTAACTGTGGTAGAAACAGTTCTTAGTAAACTTTATTAATAAGCCTTAGTAATATTTATTGAACGGAAATGAATACAGTTCTTATATGTGGTAATGAATGAATCGGTATTACAATAAGAAAAATTGTGCAAAATTATAAGAAAAATATTTTTTGAGAGTTCTTATTAACTAACAAGGCTGTGTGCTATCACCAACGCTGTTTCTTCTTCATATCAATGATATGTTGCTAACTGGTAACAATCATTGCTATGCGGATGACAGCACTGGTGATGCTCTATACACCGGCCGTGCTAATAGTTCTCGGGAAAACGTCTCCGAGTACCGGAACAAACTTGTGTCTGAAGTCGAGTCTTTGCTGGACAAAGTCTCGGACTGGGGGCGACTAAATCTAATCCAGATTAATCCTCAGAAGACACAAGTTTGCGCGTTTACCGCTAAAAAGAACCCCTTTGTCGTATCTCCTCAGTTTCAAGGCACTCCCCTAGTTGCCTCAGCCAGTATCGGAATCCTCGGCGTCGACATATCGAGTGACGTGCAGTTTCGTGGTCACTTGGAAGAGAAGGCCAAATTGGCCTATAAAAAGCTTGGCGTGCTCAGCAGAGCGGGACAGTATTTCATGCCGGCACACCACCTGAAACTTTACAAGGCGCAGGTTCGGCCTCACATGGAATACTGTTCCCATCTCTGGGCAGGGGCTCCCCAGTGCCAGCTGCTTCCACTTGACCGCATCCAGCGCAGAGCGGCTCGAATCGTCGACGACCGAGTCCTTTCCGATCGGCTCGATTCATTGGCACTGCGAAGAGATTTTGCATCCCTTTGCATTATCTTTCGCATCTACCATGGGGAGTGCTCTGAGGAATTATTCGGATTAATCCCAGCCGCCAAATTTCACGAACGTACATCTCGGCAGAACTCCCGATACCATCCACACCATCTGGATGATTGACGGTCCACCACTGTGCGATTTAGAAGATGTTTTCTTCCTCAAGAAAAGAGCGCATTCCTTTTTAAAAGGCCGGCAACGCATCTGCGATTCCCTCCCTGGTGTTGCAGTTGTTCATGGGGGGCGGTAGTCACTTACCATCAGGTGAGCCGCATGCTCGTTTGCACCCTCTCCTATAAAAAAAACATAGTTTAAATTGACTTTGCTAGATGTCGTTACTAGGTTTTTAAAACGCTGTTACGAAATGTTTCCTGACATGTACTTAACTCCCGCCGTTGAGCTACGCGTCAACTTATAGTGCATACGGTACATATACGCTTAAATTGTTTCCATTTCGTAGCTTATTCGACTACCTGCTTTCGATTTCGGTTGCTTGATATTTGCTTTGTGATTTGGTTAAGGTTGAATGGATTTACATTGGCTTTAATTTTCGGATTTGTGTATTTTCTTGGATCGGTTTTGTTGATTTGGTTGGTATTCCTTTCCTTTATACATATTTAGACTCTGGCATTGATTTTCGATTTTGTTTATTTAGAATCGTGAATTGGTTTTCGTTGTTTTAGGTTGTTTAACAATATTTCAAAGGAATATTAATAGTATAGATAGTGTATACGGTACCTATACGCTTACTTCTTTTTTCGTTGGTTATATTTATATTGACTACTGCTTTCGATTTCGGTTTTCTGCGATTTTTTTTATGATTTGGTTTAAGTTGATACGATTTTTTTTGGCTATCGTTTTCGGATTCGTTTTGTGTCTTGAATTGGTTTTGATGTTTTGATTTTAAAAAATATTTAAAAGGAATATTTATTCCTTCTAGATATTTTGGATTTGCTTTTAAAAAAAATATTTAAAAGGAAATTTAATTCCTTTTAGGTATTTTAACGTTTTTTTTTATAAATATGTTTTTGTTACTTGATAATGCCTCGCAAACGTAAGTCCAGCCATTCAAGAGTATCTTCTCAAAAATATTTAGAAGATGCTGAAATGAATGAAATGAAATGAAATGAAATATACTTTATTGGACACCAAAAATACATATGAGAAAAAAAAGAACATAATTTATTTAAAGGTATAATTATTGGCGGCCTTATCGCTTGGGAGCAATCTCTACCAGGCAACCACATTGCAGAGGATAAAATGACCTGTGAGAAAGGGTAAGGGTATACGTAGGTTGTTAGAAAATACACACGACATATATAATATAATCCATAAATACATACATACTATAATAAATAAATACATTTTAAATACAAAAATATATACATACATATACGAGAGCAAAAAGGATTAAACAAGTGAAGTCAAGCTGAACTGAGAAGGCAAGAACAAGCAGAGCGTCAGACTGCTTTTAGAGCATTTGGGACACCTTCTCAACGTCAGCAAAGGCGTCTTGAACAGACAGAGCGTCAGGCTGCTTTAAGAGCTTCCGAAACACCTTCTCAAAGTCAGGAAAGGCGTCTTGAATAGGCAGAGCATCAAGCTACTTTAAGAGCTTCTGAAACACCTTCTCAAAGTCAGCGAAGGCGTCTTGAACAGGCAGAGCGTCAAGCTTCTTTAAGAGCTACTGAAACACCTGCTCAAAGTCAGCAAAGGCATCTTGAACAGGCAGAGCGTCACACTACTTTAAGAGCTACTGAAACACCTGATCAAAGTCAGCAAAGGCGTCTTGAACAGGCAGATCGTCAACCTACTTTAAGAACTACTGAAACACCTGCTCAAAGTCAGCAAAGGCTATTGGAACAACCGGAACGTCAGGCCGCCTTAAGAGCCGCGGAAACACCTGATGAAACTCAACACAGACTCATTGAGCAAGTTGAACGTCAATCTACTATAAGGGCATCTGAAACACCAGAACAGACACAGGCGCGAAGAAATGCAAATGCACAGCTCCAAGCTGAACGTCGACAAGATTTTCAAAGAAACCATTGGTCGGTTTTTAATGACGCAGCATTCAATTATGATCCGCTGATTTATTATTAAAATCACAGGTTAGTTGTTATCGGACCAATGAACACGGCGTGTCAATTTTGCAGCGCTTTTAAATGGAAAGATGAGACCGCAGGCATGTGCTGTTCTAATGGCAAAGTGTCTCTTCCATTACTTGGGAACCTTTGAAAACTCTCTTTTTATATGATGCTAATGATCATAATGATGTCACGGCGCTTTTTAAACAGGATTCAGAAATATAACTCATGCTTTCAAATGACGTCCGTGGGAGTTGACCGGGAAATAATAATGCCGGGATTTTCGCCTACATTTACGGTGCAAGGGCAAATTTATCGTAGAATAGGTTCACTTTTTCCAGCTGAAAACGAACAGCATAAATTTTTACAAGCATTTTATGGGTGAAGAAGAAATAGAGGTAGACCGTCGCTGCCAATTTATCCAGCCATAAACGAAATAGCAGCCGTAATTAGTGGTGATCAATTTTCTTGACGAGACATTGTCTTGCGAGCACGTGATGATACGTTGCAACGGGTAGCCGATACACACAAGTTTTATGACGCTCTGCAATACCCATGCATTTATTGCAAAGGACAAGAGGTTTATCATTTTCAAATTCCACTCATAAACCCGGTCACAAAGGAGCCTACTCCGAACCAAAAATATGATGTATGGATTTTTATGCGTATCATATGGTGTTGCGAGAAAATTATTTTAACCTCTTAGCCCGGTGTAGACAATTATTTCATCAATTTTTGGTAGACATGTATGTGAAGGTAGAAAGTGAACGTCTCCGTTATATATCTTTAAATCAAAAATAGCTGTGCGTTGAGAATTATGTACATTTACAAGATGCAGTTTCTAGCGACGCCAATGTAAACCCCAGAGATTTAGGTAAAATGGTAATTCTGCCCTCATCATTCGTTAACAGTCCCCGCTACCTACATGAGTACACACAAGACGCATTCTTTTTGTTACTTTTACTTGCAATCCCACATGGAAAGAAATAACTGGGGAGCTAATGCCGGACCAAAAAAGTACTGACAGATACGATTTAGTTGCTAGAGTATTTAGATTAAAAGTACAAAAATTAATGTAAGTAATTAACAAAGGGAAAATTTTCGAAAAGGTGCAGTGCTTCATGTATTCAATTGAATGGCAAAAAGAGGATTACCGCATGCCCACACTCTAATATGGCTTAAAGAGAAGTTGCGGCCCAGCCAAATAGACGACATAATAAGCGCCGAGATTCCGGATCCCGAGTAAGATAAAGAATTGTATGATACCATCGTCCGAAATATGATTCACGGTCCATGTATGAAATCGCTATCTATGAAAGAAGGAAAATGTACAAAGAAATTCCCTAAACAGCTATTAAAAGAAACAGTGCACAATGAAAATGGCTACCCTTTATACAGACGCAGAGCTCCCGAAGATGGTGGCAGGAAAGTTACAATCAAATCTCGCTCTGGAGCATTCGAAACCTTAGATAACAGCTGGATTGTCCCGTATTCGCCCATTCTATGTAAAATGTTTAATGCCCACATTAATGTAGAAGCGTGTAGCTCTGTCCGCGCAATCAAGTATATCTGTAAGTACATAAATAAAGGAAGCGACCAAGCAATATTTAATCTCAGGAGTGAAGGTGAGGCAAATCCCGTTAATGAAGTACAGATCTTTCAAGCAGGGCGTTATGTCAGCAGTAACGAGGCAGCGTGGCGTCTCCTTGGCTTCCCTTTACACGAAAGGTACCCAACAGTTACTCACCTTGCTGTGCACTTAGAAAATGGAGAGCATGTATATTTCACAGAAAGAAATTTCCAAGAAAGAATTGCATTACCGCCAAAAACTACACTAACAGCCTTCTTTCAACTTTTTCAAACCGACCCCTTTGCAAAGACATTGTTATATTCTGAAGTCCCCCGCTATTATACTTGGAACACATCTAGGAAGGAGTGGAAATGCCGTATTCAAGGCGCACCTGTTGCAAATTGGCCCGGTGTAAAGTCTTGTGTATACCGTCCATGTAACTAATTTTGAATGTTTCTGTTTACGATTGCTGCTGCACCATGTTCGGGGTCCTACAGGATATAAAGACCTTAAAATGTCATAGGTCAGGAATGCGCAACTTATAGAGAAGCATGTAAAGCTCTGCATTTTTTAGAAAACGATAATCACTGGGATGAAACCACGGAGGAAACTGTGCAGTGCCAGTCACCAGCCAAAATTAGGGATCTATAAGCAACTCTCATATCATCTTGCGGGTTATATAATGCACATGAATTATGAGACAAATATAAAGAGTACATGGCGGAAGATATTTTGCGAAGGTTACAACAAACACACGCGAACACGACATACAATGAACACATTTATAATGAAGCAGTTGGAAAAATTGAAGATAAAGTAATGGCAATGGTAGGCAAAAAATTAAGCGACTTTGTAATGATAAGCCCTCAGCGAACAACTGCAAATGAACTAAGTGATGAAATTATACGTGAAACAAACTACGATATACCAGCTTTGCAGTAGCAAGTAGCCGAATTTGTACCCCGCTTGCTTCCCAAACAAAAACGAGTTTTTGACAAAGTATTAGGACAAATTGAATCTGGAAATGGTGCACTTTTCTTTTTAGATGCCCCTGGTGGAACTTGGAAGACATTTTTGTCAAATTTATTATTAGCGCAAGTACGGAAATATAAAAACATTGCTGTGGCTCTAGCTTCCTCCGGTTTAGCCACCACGCTGCTAAGCGGGGGCCGCACTGCACATTCTGTTTTAAAACTCCCTCAAAATCTAGCCCAGGAAGAATCGCCGATCTGCAACTTTAGCAAAAATAGTGCATAAGGTTTAGTGCTACGACAATGCAAACTTTTAGTGTGGGACGAATGTACAATGTCGCATAAAAAATCTGTAGAAGCACTAAATCGAACGCTCCAGGATTTGCGCAGTAATACCGATGTAATGGGAGGAATGGTGGTTTTACTGGCTGGTGACTTTCGCCAAACTTTACCTGTCATTCAAAAGGGCTCACCTGCGGATGAAATTAAAGCATGCCTCAAGTCGTCTTTTTTATGGAACAAGGTGACAAAATTCAGTTTAACTACGAATATGAGAGTGCATTTGTATAATGATATCAATGCTGGAAACTATGCTGACACACTATTAAAAATTGGCGATGGGCGGTTGGAAACGGATGCTGAGGGCTGCGTTAATTTGACGAGACGTTTTTGTAATTTAGTACAGAGTCATTGCGAATTAATTGCGAGCGTTTATTCAGATTTAACGAATAACATGCATGAAGACAAATGGTTATGTGAAAGGGCGATTCTTGCACCAAAAAATGAGAGCGTTAACAAAATAAATTCAGATATATTAAGCGAAGTAGTAGGAGAAATAATAGAGTATTTTCCAGTAGACACAGCTATGGACACAAAACAGAGCACTTCATATCCCATAGAATTTCTATATTCTCTAAAGTTGTCAGGTGTGCCCTCACATAAGCTTCAATTAAAATAAGCCGTCCCAGTCATGCTAATGCGAAATTTAGATGCTCCTCGGTTATGTAACGGGACAAGGCTGCGTATGATACATCTTTGACGGAACATAATCGGTGCTAAAATTTTTACAGGCGTAGAAAAAGGTGAAAATGTTATTATACCACGGATCCCTATAATTCCCACAGATCTCCCTTTTCAATTCAAAAGGTTATAGTTCCCTATTAAGCACAGTTTTGCAATGACAATTAATAAAGCGCAAGGGCAAACGTTACAGGTAGCGGGGGTCAACTTAGAAAAACCGTGCTTCTCTCATGGTCAGCTGTATTTAGCATGTTTGCGTGTGTCAAATGCCCAGAATCTTCACATTCTTTACCTGAATGGAAAAACATATAACATTGTGTACAGTAGTCTTAAAATAGTGTTCAGTTAGTTTCTTTTCCAAAATTCCCACAATCAATTAATCAGAATTCCCACAGATCTTCCCTTTCAATTCAAAATTTCCTATTTAGCTCAGTTTCTTTTCAATTACAAATGCTGCACCTCTGACGGACCTATTAAGCTTAGTTTCTTTTCAAAGTCTGCATCCCTGACGGATAATTATGCTCAATTTCCTTTAATTAAAAAAATATCCCATTTCCATTTGGAATAAACAGACTATTTTCATACTTTCCTATACGCTGCGTTTCAAAACATTTAAATAGGCTGACGAATCAATTTTGCTCAGTTTCCTTTTAATGGCTGCATCTCTGACAAATCTATAAAACTCAGTTTTCTTTCAATTCAAAAAGCAATAGATAGTTCATTTCCCAGTGACCATGCGGGCGAAGCCACGGGTAACAGCTAGTTTCTTCATAAAATTTACAAAGGAAATTATTACAGAAGGAGTGTGTGGCACAGAAAATTTACCTACTATGGTAAAGGCACCTTATTCTGAGAGATTCTAAAATTGGCTCATAATTTCGAAGTATTTAAAAAAACGACGTTTATAAGTACTTTTTTACTGCGAGAACTGATTATGTTTCTTCTACCATTTAGTCTATTTCAAATTAAAATTACAAAAACCTTTGATAAATCCAATCCAAATACGTTGTCAGGTCTTCGTAAATATACATTAAAAGATTAAAATATTTTCTTCGGTGTTTTTCGAGTTTTTATAAAATTACCGCAGGAATAAAAGAATAGGTAAAAAATAAAAAATTGAAAGATGGATGACAGATAGTTATCATAAGCGCCGAATTAAAGCCGAAAATAGGTTCATTTAATCCTTAATACTTTTGTTCTTATTTAAAAAAAAAAGTTGCTTACACACTAGGATTTCGGTATCGTGGGTGTAATATACTGCATTCATAAATTATACAAGGACAAACATTTAGACCCAGCACAATTACTTGTAGGCCATAAAAATACTTGTTCCGTGCGGGATTCGAACCCTGATGGTCCTTAGCGCTGCAACTCGTAGCTAAGCCACTGCGCCAAGGAGCCATAAACTTAGTTTTGACTAAAATAAATAATTAAAAAAGTTTAGAAAGATATACTTGACAAACAATTCTATTCAAAAGGAAAATAGAATTATATTAGAACTTAAAACAAATCGTAAGTAATATTATTTTAAAGACACAAACGGATTCTTTGAGAAAAGTTGCCAAAAATTTTAACCGCTCTTCAAAGAGCTTTTAGCGGATTGATTCGTTACGGAGGCATTCTTGTGGAATTGCGATTACCGATAGCTGTTCATTGATAACTGGAGTGGCTGAAAGAGCAAACTTGACATTGATAGATTATATTATTGGAATCCATTGTTAACTGCCAGCTCATCCGGTACCTTGAGGATCACCAGCTGATTAGTGACCGCCAGTACGGTTTTCGTCGGGGTCGATCAGCTGGTGATCTTCTGGTCTACCTGACCCATAGATGGGCGGAGGCAGTAGAGTCCAAGGGGGAGGCGTTGGCCGTTAGTTTGGACATTGCGAAGGCCTTCGATCGGGTTTGGCACAAAGCGCTTCTTTCGAAGCTCCCTTCCTATGGGCTTCCCGAGAAATTGTGCAATTGGATCACCAGCTTCCTTGCAGATCGGAGCATCAAGGTCGTTGTAGACGGTGCATGTTCTGACTGCAAGCCTATTAACGCTGGTGTTCCACAAGGCTGTGTGCTATCACCAACGCTGTTTCTTCTGCATATCAATGATATGTTGCTAACTGGTAACATTCATTGCTATGCGGATGACAGCACTGGTGATGCTCTATACACCGGCCGTGCTAATATTTCTCGGGAAAACGTTTTCGAGTACCGGAATAAACTTGTGTCTGAAGTCGAGTCTTTGCTGGACAAAGTCTCTGACTGGGGGCGACTAAATCTAGTCCAGTTTAATCCTCAGAAGACACAAGTTTGCGCGTTTACCGCTAAAAAGAACCCCTTTGTCGTATCTCCTCAGTTTCAAGGCACTCCCCTGGTTGCCTCAGCCAGTATCGGAATCCTCGGCGTCGACATATCGAGTGACGTGCAGTTTCGTGGTCACTTGGAAGAGAAGGCCAAATTAGCCTCTAAAAAGCTTGGCGTGCTCAGCAGAGCGGGTCAGTATTTCATGCCGGCACACCGCCTGCAACTTTACAAGGCGCAGGTTAGGCCTCACATGGAATACTGTTCCCATCTCTGGGCAGGGGCTCCCCAGTGCCAGCTCCTTCCACTTGACCGCATCCATCGCAGAGCGGCTCGAATCGTCAACGACCGAGCCCTTTCCGATCGGCTCGATTTATTGGCACTGCGAAGAGATGTTGCATCTCTTTGCATTTTCTTTCGCATCTACCATGGGGAGTGCTCTGAGGAATTGTTCGGATTAATCCCAGCCGCCAAATTTCACGAATGCACATCGCGGCAGAACTCCCGATACCATCCACACCATCTGGATGATTGGCGGTCCACCACTGTGCGATTTAGAAGATGTTTTCTTCCTCTCACGACTTCCTTGTGGAATCGATTACCATCAGCGATTTTTCCGGACCGATACGACTTAGGGACCTTCAAGAAAAGAGCGTACTCCTTTTTAAAAGGCCGGCAACGCATCTGCAATTCCCTCCCTGGTGTTGCAGTTGTTCATGGGCGGCGGTAGTCACTTACCATCAGGTGAGCCGCATGCTCGTTTGCCCCCTCTCCTATAAAAAAAAAAATTACGTGTTTAAATGAAGAAATATAGGTTTTAATATTCATTGCTTATATTTAGGAGCCGAGGTAGCTCAGATGGTTAGCGGTCGCTGTAAATGTAACAGTACGCATTTGATCCCCGCCGGCACCAATGAAATTGTTAATTGCAATTTTAAGTACTAACATACCACGTGCTCGGCGGTGAAGAAAAACATCGTGAGGAAACCTGCATGTCTGATAATAAGTAAAAAAAATTTAAGAGACATGTGTAGTTCGCAAACACGCAATGGGTCAGCGCGCCTTTCCTTGCTCTAAAACCCTCTCAGAAATGAGGGGATGCCTGTGCCCAGCATTGGGACATATATAGGCTGTAACTTTAACTTTAATTTTATATTACGCGAACATTACACATGGAATAAAACCAATATTTTAAATTTTATCACGTCTAATTTCGTTTATTTTTAAGTCTGACGTTTAGTGTCCCCGTGTCCCTCTTGACAATGGATGCAGTAGAGCACCTGAAATATCGCTATTTAAAAATAAGTTTAATTAAATAAACTTTTACGCCTGCCATTCAGAGGGGAGGCAGAGACTACGGACTTCCATTTGGCACGATCCTGCCATACATCTTTTGCTTTTTCACATCCATATATCTACGCATATATGCTCGACGGTTAACGTTAGTCTTAACTTAGCACATCTTCATTAAATCGCCAATTTGATCGCTAAATTTTTGTCCGTAGCCGACCGTGCCACTCAAAGTGGCAAGTGTGTAGCATAAATTTGCTTTGTCACTTCGGACGGGCTTCAATAAAACATTATACTCGATATAATAGGCATATAATATCCAAAAACAGCCTTTTTTATAACATTTATATAAAGTTTGCGTTATTTAATAACGATATTAGAAGCACTAAAGAGGTAAGCACACAACCGATAACGTCCGTCGTTTTATTTTTTCATTCGTTTCCTTTGTTTACGTATTTGCTTTAGCAATTCATTTCTTTTTCAGTCAGTATACGGCAAACTAACCGTGGCCATGACCGTGCAGTGGCGGTGAAAGAGTATTCACTACCTCATTTCCTTGAATGGGTGTCGTCAGAGACGACACAGGGAAGCAGAAACAGGAGATGGGCAGCAGCATCTTACTGATAACAACACAAAATTATAAAAACTGCGGTTGCCAACCCACTTGCCAAGCGCAACAACTAAATGGTCTATGTTCAGCTGTGGACTAGTAATTGTAACGAACATAATCATCGTTACAGGTTATCACAAATTTACTGTTGAACCTCATAGGCCTATCACATGGGATGCCACAAAATTTATAGTAATAAAATGACTATACCAAGTACTTACGAAGTTAATTAATTAAATAATTCCGGGAAAGCTGTTGTATTTTGAGTAGAGAAACTCATAATAAAAATTTATAGGCAATTTAGGTAGAGATATACAGTTTCCTTTCTAGGTAATCTCTGTGATTTATTAATAAGAAAATTTCTTAAGAACCTCTCCTTCTTATATCAGACTACGCATTTTATCGTTCTAACAAACTGTGGGCATTAGTAAGGACATTTATTTCACTGCTAGCTCCTCTTACAAAGCGTTTGTGAATTTACTTGGAGAAAAATAAATGTTGAAATTTCAGATTTTTAAAGATTTACGATTATTTCATCGAAAAGTCTACCGATGTTGGGCTTTGTCCTCTCCTATAGTAAAAAGAAGTTGCTGTAACTATAAGACCTCAAATGGAATAATTTAATAAATAATTCATACAAAGACATAATGATTCTTTAATTTCATCATCTACTTTTATAACAAAATTCCAGAAAACACAAAATTTCACCTGCTCAAAGTTCAAAAACTTTATCGAAAAAAGTTTGCTTAAAAAGGTTATTATAATATTAAGGAATTTATGAATGACAATAACTCCTGTGAATGAGGGGATCGCTACCAAGCTATTTCTAATTTGTTTTGTGTTGTTAATTGTGTAACATATAATTGTAAGTTGTTTTTTGTTTAAATTTCCACTGGGTTTCTTGCTGCTTCGCCCCAAGAATTTTTTTTTCCGAATTAGTGGTAAATTAAACAAAAAAGTGTCTTTCAATAAGTATATTTTATAGTCTACATTAAATAAGAAGTTTCTGTTTCTGTTTCTGCTTTAACTACGTGTCTTTTGTATGTCGTTCCAGCAAACCATGTACATATAATACGTTCGCTAGTATGAACGATTCACATGGAGTGACGTATGGTAGGCTTGTACAGGAAATATCATGAACCGCTCGTCTGCTTGATCGAATATTACCACCTAAGAAATACAATAAAACCTATTCATTATTTTAAAAATATTCTGAAGAATCTACCAACGTTTAAAAAAATACTCCAACTGGAGAGGAAACGGCTAAAGATCTTTTTTTTATAGGATAAGGTGACAAACGAGCACACAGGCCACCTGATGGTAAGTGGTTGCTGTGGCCCATATACATCTACATCTATCCTCTATTACAAATCAGATTGTAAAAAAAAATGCATTTAGTAAAAAGCTGTTATTTTAACATTACAAACAGACACTTCAATTTTATTTATTTGAATAGACTAGAGGTTTGCTCCGGCTTTGCACGGGTGATTTCTAGCGATTTCTCAACAACACAGGCACCTACTGGAACCCATTGTTAATCTAAATCATCCAGGGATCCACCCAAACACACACAAAAAATCATCGAAATCAGTCCAGTCGTTCAGGAGGATTTCATTAACAAACACATGTACAGAAGAATTATACTGGTATACTAGCAATTTACCGCGGCTTTGCACGAGTGATTTCTGGCCCAATTGTGAATCTAAACTATTCTCGAAGCAACCTAATTACACACACAAAATTTCACTAAAATCGATCCAGCCGCTCACGAGGAATTCAGTCACATACACACAGACAGAAGAAATATATATTTAAAGATAATAAAGAAGATGAAAACAATTGATTTCGTAAAGACTTGACTGCGAGACTTTCTTGCCTAAAATGTTATCACACATTGATTACCTATACTCACATTCTTAACAAATTCTTAAATATTAAATGAGTTAAGGCTGCAAGGATGCAAATTTCAATTTAAAATCCTCCTTCTAAACCACTTTACCATGGGAATTAAAATAACAGCGCTACTGAAATTTCCCATGAGGTCGCTGCACTTTTAAATTATGTGTTACTTTCTTCAAGAGCTATACATTCTACTTAAATTTACAAATGGTTAGATGTTAGCATATGTTAAGGATTCCTTTATATCTTAAAAATCACAATTAATTATCAATCTATACTTAATTTAAATTACAGTCTTCCTCCCGCCCCCCTCCTATCATTTTATGCATATTCGCACTAATCTCCGAAAATACTAGGGATTTTTAATTGGTTTTCACAAATAGATAGAATTCTTGACGAAGAGGATAAGTTTTTTATAGAATAAGGGTGAAAAACGAGCACACAGTCCACCTGACGTATATCTCTCTTACAAAGCAATAAGGACCGTGGCCGAGCTCACTTGACTACTCTAGCGCCATCTATTATCTATCTACGGAAGCGGTTGCGATGTATATCGATATGAAAATTTGACGCGCTAAATACATCGTTTTTATTTAATACATTTCCATAGATGTCGCTTCATGGTACCGCTAAGTAAGATTGACGAAGTCATTGGGCTCTAGTATATGTATATATTATAATAAAATTAAAATTAATCCATTGATAATAGAAAACTAATAAATATTATAAAACTACTAAATTAAGTTATTTGTAGTCCGTTTAATAAAATAAGTGTTATAACTTTACTGATATAATTTTTTTAATTTATTTTTCATGTCAAAACTTTTGACAGTGTTGCACCTAACCTTATCAGAGTAAAGTCTGATGATAACTCTCATCGGAGACTGTTCTCTTCACAGTTCACAAGTCCACTGGTGAATGTCTGCCTCCCACAAAGCACACAGTCAAGAGCAAAATAACTGCAAAATAGGACAAAGAAAGTTTTAAATGCAGTATCAGCGGAAACTAATTGGCAAGCAAGATTGACTGAACTTGAGATGAACTGAAACGTTAATTTTGCAAAACTAGTGTCCATGATAGTGAACTTTAATAGCGACGTTAAAGGGATCCATTTAGCTAATGGACACTGTCTTGAATATTAACAGCATTATTGGCCTAGAACGTTTTAAATTAGACTTTTGAAGTCGGTAATTTGGCTCTCAAGAGACAATATAATTTAGGACAATTTTAAAATAGTTACCAACAGTTTAGTTAAAAATTAAACATAATAAAAACCTTAATTGATCTTTATCTAATATCAATATTAAACTTATTTTATATTATAAAAGATTTTATAATCCGAGATAATGTAAAAACCTTAATCTATAAATAGGTGGATATTGTATGAATTGAATGAACATAAGTAAAAACAGATTGACATTAGTCTAGATCAAAATCAATGATGGTAAACTACCAGAAAACTAATCTTTATTGTGTATTTTTAATAAAATTAAAAACATTGCGAGCAAAGTCTCTTACCTTGAAGCACAACCTATTTTCAAATAGGAATATAACAAAGAACAAGCTACTGACTAAACTAGACTCTGTATTAGTTTGGTGGTCCCGTGTTTGTATAGTTTACTAATAACTACGGTTTCTTGCAAGCCCGTCAAACAATTATCAACTGTAAAAATCTGCAGACAATGTTTGAATAATTTTTACAAGGCAACCACGTTTGGCCAATTTTTCATATCTATTCCCACTATTGTCATACGAACTGTGCGATTTACAAGAAGTTCTGTTCCTTGCACAACTTCCTTGTGAAATCGACTACCAACAGGGATTTTTCCGGATCGATATGATTTCAAGACTAGAAGGACTACTACTCTTTTATAAAAGGGCTGCAACGTAACTGCGTTTCCCCTGATGTCCACCAGGACCATCGGGTGAGCCGCATGCTCGTTTACCCTCTCTTCTATAAAAAAACGAAAGTTCTGTAATTTTAAGCTTAATCTGCAGAATCCCTTTGTCATTACATACACGTGTTCATTGTATCTATCAGCACTAGTATTTAACTATCATAATAAAAAACAAA
This sequence comes from Parnassius glacialis, assembly GCA_033319125.1. Taxonomy (NCBI): domain Eukaryota; kingdom Metazoa; phylum Arthropoda; class Insecta; order Lepidoptera; family Papilionidae; genus Parnassius; species Parnassius glacialis. Next base: position 33,909,558 of record JAVANC010000024.1, on the reverse strand, counting down.
CATGAAACATTGAAATATCTACTCTCTCAAACAGTCTCAATTCTCAATCGGCGTGCCAATTGTGAAGATTGTCGTAAACCTCACTATAACGGTTAAGATCAAAGAGATTTAAATATATAGGTAAAAGATCCACGTCCCAATAAATTAAAAGGAGAACATCAACAAACAATAATCTTCCAATTATTGTAAATGTGAATAAAAATTATTAAATTTCCTTAAAACAGAGAGAACGCAAAGTTTCATAGAGAAGACTGAATTATTCTTATTCGAAACTTACATAAATTTGCCGTAAAATATACGTTTGTTTAGTTTTCCCTAAAAAAACTTCCTCTAAGTTTGAAACTCATGGACTGATAGCTGCTACACTAAATGGAACATATACGTCATTATCATCTATTAGCAATTTGTATAATGACGATGCCACCTCGTTAATAAACGAGATACTCCTGAAACGAGAGGATAAGAAGGGCCATCCTCCTAATATCACATTTTAATTTTTGCTTAAAATCTAGGACCGCAAAATGAAAATTTAAATAAAAATGTGTATAATATATACTTACAGCATTTGAGACATTTCAATTTAGTTCTCAAAGGTGATAACAAATCTAAAGCCTTTTTTGCTACTTACTATCAGGTGGTCTGTTAATTCGTTATTCGTTCTTATCACTTCCGTTTTAAAAAAAGGGACTTTATATGTTTGCGTCTGTATTAAAGGTGTTAAGATCAAAAAATAATTTGAAATTAATATGTATTAATTATAAATTAATTTGATTTATATTAACTTTCGGACAATATCCCAAAATATTTTGGACGCAAATGGTAAATTATATCAAGCTTATTTAAAATTTACGATATATTCTTAATAAATTTATTTCTAATCTGTCAGAAGTCACGGTGAATAACGACTGTAACGGCCCTCAGTTGCCCCGACAGAAGTAGAATGTACTAGGGCCCATCAGTAGCAAACTTGACGGGCAACCAGATGGTTCGGGACCAGATGGCCTATGGATAATTAGTATGTAATGGCTGGATAAATAAATACGAACTTACCGAGTTCCGGGCGAAGGATCGACCAAGAGTTACGGTCAGGTGATAAGTATGTGCGTGCAAGTGGTGTGGGAAAGTGTGTATATGTAACCTGATGTCACCGCTGTAATCGGACAGCAGATCTGGTACGCGGCTCTGCCCCACAATGTGCTGTTACTCCAGTGGGCATTCACCTTTATGACTACCTTTATCACCTCTATGTCTAACGCCACTTAGCACAAATTACAATCAAAGACGAACGCGATCTCATTTCGGATCACAAATTTTAGCGTTCTAATCGACAAAGGAAAATTGTCTCCAAAACAAAGCAAAACAAATATTGTCAAAGGCACTTCCGCATGCAATCACTATACAAATTGACGTAAATTACTTGCAAACGAAGTTAAGTTAATCACTCAAAATCAAACCAGCCTCGTTATCGCGTAAACGCACTAAACGGACAACACAAATTAAGAGGCTGTCGGCACGTGACCACGCGGTTCAATAGTGACTTCCAGACGTCTAACCGACCGGCCGTCGGGAACAATTTATTGTTCCAGACTGTACTTGAGGGCACGGCCACGGTGTACAAACGAGTCCGGCCGGACGGCTTGCGTCAAACCGGTTTCTCGCCCACACGTCAGGCGACCGAAACGAGCGTTTTGAATGCAAGTTTTAAATATTAAGATTTGGCCTAAACAAACACCCTTCCCGGGCATAAGAACTCCGCGTCCGCGAGAAAATTGGCAAACGGGATAGGATCGCGACGGCACGTTGCAAGACCGAATCTCCAACCAAAACCTCGGCCACCCTAGGCACCCCATCCGATCCATACGACAATTTAACAATACGCCCACGGCGCCAATACAAAGTCAAAGCGTTGGGTTCTTTAACTAACACGAGGTCTCCAACCCGAGGAGGATCCGTCTTGTCAGACCACTTAACGCGCTGCTGCAAAAGATTTAAGTACTCCAGAGACCATCGGTGCCAAAAACTCTGAGTAAAATCTGCTCAACCGCGCAACCGCGCAGAGTTTATTTCCCTGAAGGGGTACTCGGGCAGTGCGTTAAGCGGCCGGTCAATCAGGAAGTGGCCCGGGGTTAGAACCTCCAAATCATTCGGATCGGACGAAAGCGGACAGAGGGGCCGAGAGTTGAGTACCGCCTCAATTTTACAGAATACAGTGGCAAGCTCCTGAATTGTCAAAATAGTTTCGCCAATAACGCGACAGAGATGCGTTATCGCAACCTTAACTACCGCCTCAAAAATACCGCCCCAGTGTGGGCAAGCTGGGGGGCGAATTTACACTGGATGCCCTTCTTGAACATCGAAGTACCTAATTAAGTCCTGTTGCTGGACAGAAATTCGACGACCTCTTTCAAATATCTATCTGTACCCTTATAATTCGTTCCGCAATCAGACCGGATCAGGTCCGGCAAACTGCGACGCGATACAAAGCGGCCCAGCGTGGCCACAAAGGCTTCAGTGCTGAGGGCACTTGCAAGTTCTAAAAGAACGGCCTTAGTGGTGAGGCACACGAAAACGCACAGATAGGCCTTATGTGAACGCGCGTTACGAAGGTTGGGGGACTTGACGAGTAAGGGGCCAGCAAAGTCTATTCCGACTCCAGCGAATGGTCGAATGGCCCTGACGCGGTCGGGTGATAAGTCACCCATCATAGGCTGCGATATGGTGGCCTTCAGTTTATAACAAGGAATGCACTTAAAGAGGACGCTCCGAATGGTGCGTCGGCCAGCCAAAATCGAAAATTCCCGCTGCAAAATAGCCGAAAGAGCGTGACACCCAGCGTGGGCATTCTTAACATGATGGTGAGTTACCAGGAACCGAACAAAGGCGCCGTCCTTGTGGAGGAGTATCGGGTGTCGAGCCCCGTACGGCAGTTGAGAATTTTTCAAACGTACGCCAACGCGCAGCATCCCAGCTTCGTCCAGGAAGGGGTTCAAACGTTCCAGAGCGCCCTTGATAACGGAGCCCCGCTTCAAGGTTTCAATCACGGGCTCAAAATGCTCCGCTTGAACCATATGGGTTCAATGCATCAAAGCTTCGCGACGCTCGCTAGGGGACAAAACGGAATCAGAGATCAGATTGGACGGGTCTCTCGAATTGCGGACAAATTTACGCAACCAAGCAGTCACTCCTAAGAGCTTATCGAGAGAGCTGTACCGTTCTAGCAGTGAGAAATCCCGAGTGGACTTATCCTTGCCCACTCCTACTCGGGCTCGTAGGCCAGGCAATTCAATCGGTTCGGAGTATTTATTCTGGGGCCAGAATGACTGAGACTCAGTCAACCAACTGGGACCCCACCACAGCGGGTGGTCAACCAAAGAGGGGGCTTCACAGCCGCGAGAAACGCAGTCTGCGGGATCCAACTCCCCTGGGACATGTCTCCAGTTTAGAGACGTTCCAGAATTCTTGATTTGAGACACGTGGTTCACCACAAAGACCTCAAGATTGTGAGGTGCAGCTCTGAGCCAACAAAGTATCTCACTGTCCGACCAAGCGTAGACGTCCGTAATGTCGATTACAGACTTCAAAGACGAGTGAACGTGGTTGAGGAGTCGCGTGAGAAGAGCTGCTCCGGACAGTTCCAATTTAGGGATGGTTAAGTGGGACTTAATGGGAGCAACCTTGCTTTTAGCAAGTACGAGATGGACGGAAGTATGGCCAAAAGAGTTCACAGTCCGCAAATATACGACAGCAGCATAGCCTTTCTCAGAGGCGTCGCCAAATCCATGTAGGGTAGCCCTGTATTTCCCTGGAGGAAGGAAGCTCCTTGGCATGGAGACCCGGTTGATGTCCGGAAGGGAGGACACAATGGAGAGCCACTTTCGCAAGAGAGCACCGCTAATAGGCTCATCGCAACCCAACCCGGATATCCAGAGCTTTTGAAGAAAGCACTTAGCCAAAAAAATGACCGGAGTGATCCACCCATTAGGATCGAAGGAGCGGGCTACTGTAGACATCACGGAGCGCTTGGTCCATGCTTTAGGTGGGGGATCGAGTTTGACTCGAAACGTAAAAGTATCCTGAACAGGCTGATATTGAATGCCCAGCACAGTCAACAAATTAGAATTTTCAGGGTGCTCGAATAGATGAGATTTTTGTTGGTCCTCTCCTGGGAGGTCCTTCAAAATATGAGGGGAGTTCGACAACCATTTGCGCAACTCATAAACTCCGGATTTCAGAATGGCAATCAATTCGTCCCGCAATACAAGAGCCTCCTCGACGGTGGAGTCGCCCGTGCAAATGTCGTCCATGTAGACCGAAGTCCCTAAAATATAAGCCCCCAGAGCGTATTTTAGACGCTCTCTCTCAGCGAGTTCAATGAGGGTTCGCATATACGGGCTGGACCGGAGTCCATAGGTAGTGGTGTTCAACTAAAACACCTGTATAGGATTGCTGGGCTTCTTGCACCACAATATCAGCTGATATCGACGGTCATCACGATAGACCACTGATGAAACATCATCCGAATGTCGGCTACAAAAACCACTTTTTGCCGACTGAAGTGTGTCAAAAGGTCGGATATGTCCTTGATCAATTTAGGACCAGAGTGAAGACACTGGTTCAGGGACACACCATTTGACGAGGGGGCGGAGCCGTCAAAAATTACCCGAATCTTACTCCCAGGGGTTCTCAAGACCGCATGGTGAGGGTGGAAGTAGTGCTCATGTGACCTCCAGTCAAAGTTAGACGGTGACATGTGACCCAGCTCTTGATACTCGCGCATGAACTCGACATATTTGCCGCGAAAGGCTGGGTCGCGCCGCATACGGCGCTCCATGGAAAGCAACCTGTTTTCGGCCAGGGTACGAGATTGTCTTTTTTGATTTTTGATTGATTAAGATACAAAGGGGGCCGTGAGTCCAGAAAGGATAAGCGCGTGACAAAACGACCGTCGACACGACGGCCGGTATTGTTCTGGTAGAACAACTCGCACTCACGGTCCAGAGGGCTGACTCGAGCCGCGTGTGGCGGCTACTCTATTTCCCAGAATCGATGGACGACGTCCGAAAGGGACACGCCCACAACAGAGAGCGGGTCGGCCGTCTGAGGAGGTGGAGACCACAGAACCGGTCCAAAAAAGCTGTGCCCAATTACAGTGGACATGGCTGACAAGCCATCGGGCTGTAGGGCTCGTATCTCGCCTAACAAGATGAACCTTAGCGAGTCGGCCCCCAGCAACGAATCTATAGGCCCAGGTTGGGACCACTGAGGGTCTGCCGGTCTCAAACCCGACGCACAACGAACCGCGCTGTCATTTATACGGACGTTAGGGAGAAAACCTACAATGTCATCGAGGACATTTTTACTTTGACTAGAATGTGAAGGTGTTCTCTAGCAGGGCCAAACACCAACTCCGCTTGTCCCCTAGGAGCAGGAGGCTCGGCACCTCCGATACCTGCCATTGGACGTGATTCACAGCTCCAGGGGAGCCCTAGTCTTCCCGCCAACCAAGTGGAGGCCACACACCGTTGTGAACCAATAGAGCGCGAACCGTTAAACAGTCGCCACTCGAGTTGTACACCTTCACTGAGGCCGTCGGCAATAGAAGAGTTTGACAAGTGGACTGTTGACGGCTCAAAGGATCAGTGGAGGCGGCCGTGGTGGGAGCTAGGGCGGCAGCTAGCTAGCTGGAACTGCTTCCATCGGACCAACACTCGAACTGGGGGTCCCGAAAGCGGCATTCCGGTTGCATCTCAATGACCCGTGGTTAGAAATCACCGAACGGGCCGACCTGGGGAGCTTCGGGGAACCTCGGCCTTGAGGCCCGGGACAGATTCGAGGTCGCAGGAACCCCGTAGTACCGGTACCGACCAAAGTCGGGAGGGTGGTACTCCAGTCGCGGCCACTCAGCTAACGGGGGTGAGAAGGGTCTAGCTGACCGCTGAGTGGCCGTGAAGTCCCTCTCAACACACTGAAAGTGGGGACTACGACCCCCCTCAGCGCGTTGAGCCGAAGATCGAGAGGCAGGCGGGACAGCACAATGTGGAGCAACAAGAAGGACAATTCGTCCACCGGTAAATCCAGCCGCCTCAATGAATTACAGGCCACCACGACTGGATTTACGATGTCCGGACGTAGTCTGGTCCTGCCCTTAAGTAGCGAGAGGGTTAAAAGCTGCCTAACGTATTTGTCCGCAATTCGCCGGACGTTGGAGTTGTTTCCGGCGAGGAGGTCCCGGGCAGTCTGGTAGGCGTCGTCCGACAATTTCAAATGGCCGACGACGCCCAGGGCCTCCCCCTCCAGTGAGGCTAGGAGGTACGCCATCTTCTGGCTTGGTTTCAAGTCCCTCCGGGCGTCTACTAGGCTGTCAAAAAGACCAACAAAGGTTCAGCCATTCGGAGAGAAACCTGGAGAACTTTGGCAGGTCCAGACTCGGGAGTCGTCCCAACAGCTCCGGCTGAGTAGGTTGCTTCCGAGGGGACTCAGGCAAGCCACTCAGCCGAGCTTCACGCGCTTCCTCAGCATATTTGGCCCCCGCCTCTATCAAGTCGTCTGTGAGAGAAAAGAATTGCTCGTAGTCCGCAAGGCAGGACTTTAGGACGTCCTGTTCCACATCCGAGGCCTCGAGCTCAGCGTAAGCCTCCTCCACTACGGCACTTCGGGCCGCGAACTGCTCGAGCCGCTTCTCTAAACTATGGACCCGATCGGGTCGCCCTATCAAAGAATGAGCGTTAGCGGCCCAGCGTAGCTCCGCCCGCAGGCGATGCGCCGGTGTTTTGTGCGATGACACTACAAAATACAAATTACTATTAAATTAAATAAAATACAATTACACTACACGGCAAGTACACACTACAGTCGGTTCGCAGGATACCTCGCTCAAGCGACCGACCCTTCGGCAATTTAATCCACTTAGCCAAAATACCTCACGTGTAGGTATCTAGCCCTAACAAAACAAAAAAAAAAGAAAAAAGAATATTTTTTTATATTATGGCCGGGGGTAATTGGAGAAACAATTAACCACGCTCTGCTACCAGAATTTTTTACGGCGCTCAGTTGCCCCGACAGAAGTAGAATATACTAGGGCCCATCAGTAGCAAACTCGTCGGGCAACCAGAGGGTTCGGGCCCAGATGGCCTATGGATAATTGGTATGTAATGGCTGGATAAATAAATACGAACTTACTGAGTTCCGGGCGTAGGATCGACCACGAGGTACGGTCAGGTGATAAGTATGTGCGTGCAAGTGGTGTGGGAAAGTGTGTATATGTAACCTGACGTCACCGCTGTAATCGGGCAGCAGACCTGGTACGCGGCTCTGCACCACAATGTGCTGTTCTCCAGTGGGCGTTCACCTTTATGACTACCTTTATCACCTCTATGTCTAACTTCACTTAGCACAAATTACAATCAAAGACGAACGCGATCTCATTTCGGATCACAAATTTTAGCGTTCTAATCGATAAAGGAAAATTGTCTCCGTACGATATTTGTTAACATGCCACACAAGCAAAACAAATATTGTCAAATGCACTTCCGCATGCAATCACTATACAAATTGACGTAAATAACTTGCAAACGAAGTTAAGTTAATCACTCAAAATCATCCAGCGTCGTTACCGCGTAAACGCATTAAACGGACAACTCAAATTAAGAGGCTGTCGGCACGCGACCACGCGGTTCAATAGTGATTTTCAGACATCTAACCGACCGACCGTCGCGGACAATTGATTGTTCCAGACTGTTCTTAAGGGCGCGGCCGCCGTGTGGAAACGAGTTCGGCCGGCCCAAGCCATCAAACCGGCGAGAAACCATACGTCAGGTGACCGAAACAAGCGTTTTGAATGCAAGTTTTAAATATTAAGATTTGACCTAAACAACGACACATCCATAAATACTCACCATACGTTAGGTGGCTAATGACCTGTGAATTGTTATCTACCAGAATGGAAATTTATTTGTGTTTACGTAAACTTACTAATACTCGTGATATATTTCAAAACTTTGTTTTGTTAAAGTTAAAAGTTTTATGGTTTGAGGTTGTTTAAGTAACTAAGTGACAAATAAACAATACACCTGATTTCAAGTGATATCTGTAGCCCATAGATACCTGATTTCACAAGAGATGGAAAGTGTGAGAGTGATTTCGAAAGAAGTGTGAATGCAGGATACATGGTGAATGGAACTTTGCACTGCTTTATGAGTAGTCGGAAGGTGTCTAACGAGGCTAGTTTGACTGTGCATGAGGGGGTGTTGGTTCCAGCACTCATGTACGGAAGTGAAAGTTGGATATGGCAGAAGAAACATGAAAGCAGATTAAATTCAGTTGAGATGAGAGCGTTAAGAAGGTATTATAGGAGATAAACTGAGTGACAGGATAAGACATAGTGAGATAAGGAAATGTTGTGGTCTGAAAGAAGATGTAGTGACACAAATTGAGAAAGGTATGCTGAGATGGTTTGGCCGTGTCGAAAGAATGAATGAAGAAACATTGACGAAAAAATGTATAAGGCGAGTTTGAATGAAAGTGTTGGAAGGGGTAAACCTAGCGGACGTTTCTAGACCAAATCAGGGACGTCTTGAAAAAAGGCAAGGTCAAGAGTACCCTAAACCGTAGAGCATGTATGAAGGGAATAATGAAAGTGGACGAAGCGAAACAAGTATGTATGGATTGTAGCAAGTGGAAAGAAGTGGTCTCTGCCTACCCCTACTGGAAAGAGGCGTGATTATATGTATGTATGTATAGATACCTGCAACCAAATTCAAAGAATAAAACTCCAGATCCCTAGTCAGCTCTTTTTATAGAATAAGTGTGACAAACAAGCCAGTCCACTTGATAGTAAGTGGATGTAGTGGCCATGTGGGTAGACATAGATGCAGATGTGTTGACATCTCTAAGTATTAAGATAGTATGCCTCATTTCCAGTAAATATGGTTTCTGGTTCTATACCCTACTTTACGAAACATTATCAGCAGTATTATGCCGTTATTTTACGTTGGTAAATACGTGGTACTTCTCCGGTGGTAAGGACTCACTCGGGCTAGGATCAAAATCTGCAGCATGGCTTTACCACGTGTAAGGTCCACTGCTACATCTGAGGACTAATTTGTAATGCCTAACAGTTGGTAATTATACTGCCTCTCTTTACATTTCAGAGCAGAACACAAAAATAATCTGTGCTGCTGCTTCACGGCATAAATAGGTAAGAGGGTAGTACCTACCCAGACGTACTTCGAGGTAGAAAAGATGCTCAGCCACGTAGTAATTTTAACTTAAAATAATATTAAAGTTGGAAATAAAATACTTTGCGTACATCCGCTCGATAAAATAAAATGATGTGTCTTACCTAGTTTGAAGAGCACCTCCCGCCCTCCCTAAATTGCGTGCATTATTCCCGTCACCACAAATCCCAGCACCACTACTCCCAACACCACTACACTAGGAAAGACACACCACTGACGACAATACGATACGTGTTTCGTAGATGCGAAACGAGGTCTTCAGGTGATGTAGATTCTGCGGTGGCTGACCGCTAAGTGAACGGCGAGCCAAAACAACTGCTATTTGTATAAATAGCAGTTGTTTTGGCTTAGTAGTGGTGCTAGGGTTAGTGGTGACGAGGATAGTGCACGCAATTGAGGGATGTTTTGCTTGTTTGACTGTTCATTATTTTTATTTCTAAGTTGTTACATATATGCTATAGCATAGAATAAAAAAAATATATTTGCAACAAAGATCTAGCGTTGAAAGGACGTACATATCGTATCTAATATATTTTTTATGTGTAGGAAGGACCAAACGAGCATGCGGTTTTTAACTAGATGTGTGTACTTATCCTTGCGACGATTTCCACTTATGTTGTCACCTTTTCAGAAATAAGAACATTATTTTCTTGAAGATCCCTAAAGTCAAAACGATTTAGGAAAACCCGTAGCGATAGAAAACTCCACAACGTGGCAATTCATCAAGATGATATGGATGTGGTTTTTGTGTTTTGCTACGGCAGGCTTAATAAGATTCCAAGATCATGTACAAACTAATTCAATAGCAAGTTATTCCTATGGCAATTTTCGATGACTTAAAATGTAACCAATTTCAATCTGTATTTATATATGTTATATGTTAAATAACTTTTCACGCCTGATTTTCCAGAAACTTCTTTCCTCCCGTGCCTTTCATATATAAAAAACAGGCAGTAACGAAATACGAAATATGTCTTGAATATATTACCCGGCATAGCGTAGTTCAGTACCTACTAAGAATTCTTATTTCTGAAATGTTGTTTTTAACTGGTATTTTGTGTGAGCGTAGTACTTCTTCCTTGTTCATTTACTTTTTTATAGAATAATAGTGACAAACTAGTACATAGTCCATCAGTCGGTACGTGAATGCTGTGGCCCATAAATATCCACATTTATTTTCAATTAAATATGAAAAACACGGGCTTATAATAGTAAAAACAATGCAGAATTCGTTATCATCCCGGAGGACTAAGATGGAATGATTTGTTTCTAGTAATAGGTGCCTCTAGTTCTTTACACTCATTACATGAAACACGGCAGCAGTAAGCTGCTAACTAGAGTATCCTGTGAAAGCGTAGTCCTGCCACAGTCATGCTGACCAGTTCGAGCTACAACCATAATAGAGCTATAGCGTGGTTCTACCACGTGTAAAACGTAGTGTTAAGATAGTTGAGGATTTCATTATCATCATCATTACAGCCCTTCACAAGTCTACTTCTGAACATAGTTCCCCCAAGGAATGCCACATAGCACGGTCCTAAACCACCTGCATCCATAGACTTCCTGCATGTCTTATCAGGTCGTTACTCCATCTAGTGGGGGGACACCCTACACATCGCCTAATGGTACGAGGCTGTCACTCGAGAACATTTTTCCCCACCGGTTGTCGGTTCTTCGAGCTATATGGCCGGCCCATTTCCAGTTCAGTTTACTAATCCGGAGAGCTATGTTGACAATTTGCTTTGATTAAATTCCTTTTTGGGTGTAGTTTAGTGTAATGTAGGGCGGACCGCCACTAGATGGAATGACGATCCAGTAAGATATGTAGGAAGTCGATGGATGTGGGTGGTTCTTAGTGTCGCTCCTTGTGGGAGGCCTATATTCAGCAGTGCACTTGTGAAGGGCAGTAATGATGATGATAACGATGAAGTTTCTTTTTAATTACTGTGTTAGATTTAACTATAATCTATTTACAATATTATTTCATTTATTTTCCCATATTTACTTTGTATGACAATATTTAATTTGGTACGGTATTCCCAACTGACAATACAAAATTTGTATTGTCAGTTATTTAATAACCTACAGGCAAAATATTGCGGCACTTAATTTTAAATTCGATGATAATGCTCGAGCGTTACTAACAGATGGTGCTCAATCATCGGTAAATTATGATACGGCGAAACAGATATAACGCAAACTGTGATTTATGAAATGTCCATTTCATGTTTCAATATTGGATTAAATTCAAATTGATTTTTTAAATTACATGCATTATCATATTGCAGAGGTAACAGTTTACTATAAACTACCCAATTTAATGTCAAATCTGTTTTGAATTTATGGGTGTGTTTTATTGGGATTGAAAAGTAAATATTTTATCTTGCGCCTATCGGTGGCAGTGAGCGGTCGTGTGTAATAACAAACAGAGATTATAATATCACCGTCAAATATTATTGTTCATTGTGAATCCCGTGTGCAGTGCATTATAAGTTATCAAGTTGTTATTGAGCTATTTACGAACGTTTCTAATCTACCTACTTAAAAATATATTCCGATTACAGTGATTTGCCTTTGTTTCGTTTGTATATTATATGCAAAAAATGTCAGAGATGTTACAGTCTCCAGAAAAGAAAAAAAATTCTTCTCAAACTAACTTAGCAAAATTTGATAGCGATGATAGTATATCAACAATAAATAGAAGAAAAAGAAAAAATACAGAATGTGACTTTACTATTTTTAGAGAAGAGATGAAAGAAATGTTTCGATCGTTGAAATTTGATCAAGACGAAATACGTAAGAGCATAAATGATATGAAGAAACAAAACTCTGAAATTTTAATATCACATGTACAGATTCACAAGATCTTGGAGGAAAATGCAAATGAATACAAGGAGTTGAAATTGAGTGTTGAATCTGTTTCAAAAAAATACCAGGAGGCTTTTGCGAAAATAAATTATTTAGAAGAATAACTTGACCTATTACTGAAAAAAGAACGCCAAAACATGATAGAAATAAATAATATACCGAAAGATTACAAAGGAGATATTCAAAACACAGTCCGAAACTTACATGCCACACTAAATGTAAAAATTGACTCTCAGGACATTAAACAGGTTTTCAAAATAAAAAAGAGAGAAATAAATACCATTATTGTTGAATATTTTGATCAAACTAAAAAAGACAAGTTCTTAAAGAAGTTAGAAATTACAATAAAATTAATAAAGAAAAGCTAAACTCAACCATGCTAGGCGTAGAAGGAGTGAAAGATCCTGTCTATATCTCTGAATACCTTACACCATAAGCAAGAAAATTATTTTTTCTAGCCCGTAAGCTAATAAACCAAGGTGATTTTAAGTATTGTTGGATTGTTAAAGGAAGAATCATGTTACGTAAAAAGGAAAATGAACCAGCTATTACAGTGAAGACAGTTGAGAAAATAAATTCACTTTGTGAAAGGAATACTAATCAAAAAGACTGACTATTCCATAGCTACGAAAATTTGGTAAATTATGTAAGAATAAGTTTAACAAACAGCATGGTATTTAAGTTTTCAATCATTATAGTATTAAGTTTTTATTTTATTATACACACTATATTTCTACACACTTTAACAAAACATTCCTATACACTAAACAAGTACTATTATATAACAGATACGCACACAATATTGCATTGTAAATTTATAACGCCTGGATTTTTTTCTGTGAATGCCTACTACATATTGAAACTAATAAATAAAGAAAACTTTTTAAATGGCTAACTGTTTCGAAATATTTTCTGACATTGATAACGAAATCAATGTCGGTAAGGCATGTTTAGTTGCAGACCCAGGTGAGTGCAGACAATATTTGAATGTATCTAAGCAATCATTAAACATCATTACCCAAAATATAAGAAGTCTATCCCATAATTTTTGTGATTTTGAAATATTATTGTCTCAACTCAATATTATTTTTGACATTATAATTCTGACTGAATGTTGGTTAAAACCGTTAAGTATTTTACCGAATCTTTCGAATTATACATCATTTACAACAACAAAGAAAATAAACCAAAATAGTGGAGTTGTGGTGTATGTTACGTCATCTCTCAAAAATGTAAAAGTTACTGAACCTGATATTGATAATGCAAATTGCTTACTTATTCAAGTTGGATCTGAGATAGCAATTGTTGGCATTTATAGACCTCCAAGTTGTTACGCGATAGACGATTTCCTGGATTCACTCGATAAATTATTATTACATCCAAAACCAGTTCAGAACATAACTTTAATAGGTGATATGAATTTAGACATCAAAGAGGGCTTCACTGACAATAGGTCGTCTGATTATCTTAATCTTTTAGGAATGCATGGACTATTACCAGCTCATATATATCCAACAAGGTACCAAAGCTGTCTGGATCGTTGTATCATTAGATCTAGAAATGTAGTTAGTACAGTTGCCTGTGAATCCAGTATAACAGATCATAGTTCCGTAATAACATCATTGGAATACAAAAATAGCTGTAAATATGATAAAGAATCACGTACGCTCATTAAAGTGGATTACCAGGCAGCTACTAAAGAACTTTATGAAACAAACTGGTCTGAGATATTTTCGAATGGTGATGCCAACCAAATTGCCTCTAACTTTTTACTACAACTCTCAAAAATTGTAATACACTATCACATACACTGTATCAAATAGAAAATTATAAATTAAACCCTGAATAACACCAGGTCTACTTCGGTGCATTATATTCAGGAATAAACTTCATCTTAAAACAAAAAAATATCCAAATGATAATGTATTGCGTGTATCTTATACCCGACACCGTAATTATTGCATAAGCTTTTAAAGAAATTAAAAAAAGAGTATAAAAAAGAAGAAATAGCGAGAAATAAAAATGACATAAAAAAGACGTGGAAAACTGTAAAGAAAATTTGCAATATAAAACAAACAAATAAATCAAACAGTGATATTTCACCTTTAAACTCAAGTCCCTTGAAATCGGCAAATTGTATAAATAAATATTTCGTTAACATAGGTCGATCATTGGCCTCATCAATACTTGATAAATTAAATTTGACCGAGGACATAATAAGTAATAAGCATAAAAATAATAACGTTTCAAGTAACTTTTTGGTATTAACACTAACCGATGAAAGCGAGATTAAAAATATTATTCTATCTCTAAAAAATAGCTCTTCATGTGGCTGGGATGGTATAACAGCAATATTCTTAAAAAAATCTGGTGACATTTTATCTTCTCATATAGCTCACCTTTATAATATTTGTATGGAATCAGGAATATTTCCCAGTGTCCTTAAAAAGTTTTTAATTGTACCTGTATATAAATCCGGGGATAGGGACAGTATCAATAATTACAGACCTATTTCGTTATTGCCCACATTAGCAAAAATTTTAGAAAAGGTAATAAATGTCCGCCTTTTAAACTTTTTGGAAAAATACAAAATGTTATCAACAAATCAATACGGCTTTAGAAAAAATCGATCTACTTCAGACGCTATAGAAAATTTAGTCCAACATATTGTTGCTTCTTGTGATTCATCACAAAAATGTGTGGGAATACTTTTAGACCTTATGAAAGCGTTCGATACTGTCTCTATAACATTGCTTCTTAAAAAGATGGAAGATATTGGTATCAGAGGGATTCCATTAAAATTACTTACTAACTACCTTCAAAATAGAACTCAATCAGTGAAAATTGGAAATATTCAAAGTGAAGAAGAAATTATCACCCATGGAGTTCCTCAAGGCAGTGTACTTGGCCCGACATTATTTTTAATTTATATTGATGGACTATGTAAAATTGAGCTAAAGAATGCACAAGTTATCACTTTTGCAGATGATACTGTTGTTGTTTTTAATGGAAATTCTTGGGATGAAGTACAGTCTATTGCAAATGAAGGTTTCTCCAAAATATTGAAATGGCTTGACTATAATATCTTAACCTTAAACTTTACCAAGACCAAATATATGACATTTAGTGTTACAAATCGTACACAACCAATAAAAAGCAGTTTTTCAATTAAAGCTCACTCCTGTAAAAACGTTACTTTATGCAGCTGTGATGAACTATCATCTGTTTCAAAACTTAAATATCTTGGCATAGTCATAGATCAGCATCTGAAATGGGATTATCAAATTGAAGAAGTTGTTATGCGTGTGCGTAAACTATTATACGTTTTTAAAAACATTAGACATGTAGGTGATATGAAAACTATTAAAAATGTATACTTCTGTCTATGTCAATCAATTATATCGTATGGAATACTCTTATGGGGTGGTGCTTCAAAATCAATACTCTTAAAAGTTGAAAGTTCGCAAATGGCTGTTCTGAAAGTAATATTATTCAAAAACTATCGGTATCCTACAAATAAATTATACAAAGAGCTTTCTTTACTCACAGTTCGTCAAATTTTTATTAGGTCTATTATTTTTAATCAGCATAAAATCCCACCTAACTTAAAAATCTCTGATAAAAGGTGCCAAGGTATCTCATATAATACTCCGCAATTCAAAACCCAATTTAGACAACGTTTTTCAAATTTTCTCGGACCATTCTTATATAACAAAATAAATAAAAAGATTAATATTTCCAAATTACCGCGATTTACTTTAAAAAATTAAATTGATAATTTTCTTCGACAGCTAGATTACACACAAACCGAGAACTTACTAAACGTAGTAAGATAAGATATAAAATAATAATAATAATAATCTTTACAGAAAACTAAATAACGTTATTGCATCTTCTTTTTGATTTCTTTTATCTGTAAAAAAAAACACAAATATACCATGGGCTTCATACGTGTACATACGCGCACACAAACATATACACACACACGCGCACGTACGCTCACACAAACATACACACACACACACACACACACACACACACGCACACACACACACACACACAGGTGCTCGTGCGCGCACATTTTCATCTTTATTTTTATTCTTATTGTCAAATTGTCGTTAGTTAAATAAGCTGTTTATTTCAAATATATTATTTATGTTTATATAGTTTAACCTCACAATAAATAAGATTGAATTCGTTCGTAACAAATTGTAAAGGAAAGAGAAAATAACCAAAAAGTAAATATATATATTTTTTTTAGGTATTTACGTAATATACAATATTATCGGTAAAATAAATATAATACTACACATACAATAAGCAATATTAGAACTTAAACAAACATGATAGGTTATATTTTCTATTCATTTTATTATTACTAATTATTAAGGCAAAAAAATGGAAATTAGTATAAAATGAAACTTTGTATAGTTTTTGCTTATACTATACGCCGAGTGACGTGATAATAATTGTTGTTGCCCTTGAGGAAGATGACTACGCCTGCCGTAATACAGTGCAAACTAGTACGGAGGGTAGAACATTGACTTTTTTGTAACAATATTATAATAACTCGCAATGTATTTTTGTTTACCTCATTTAAATTTGGATTTGCATTAGCTTTTCACTTAAATATGTAACGTTACAGTGAGGAGATTAGATTTAAGTTTTTGCTTTATTATAAGATGTTATTTGTAACTTGTTGTTGATAAATAAATAAATAAATAATAAATAAATAAAAAAAATTGTATAGCACGCAGAAACTAAATAAAAAAAAATATATAGATCATTATAGTTTCAAAATATTTATACCATAGTAAAAAGTACTTAAAACATTGTTCATGATAACAAAAAAGAAATTTAATACTTTGCAAGCATACTCAAGATAATCATAAATATATACTATATTTTCATCTTATTCATATTTTTTTTTCATTCTGCTGTTTCACACAGCACGGCTAGCATGGAAAGGAGATTATTTTATCCCCGGGGAAAGGAGAAAATATTTATCCCCTAGCTTAGTTTTATCCACTCTTCGAGCATGGCCACACCTGTGGATATAATCCACAGTAGATAAAATGGGAGATAGACTTAGACTTAGATAGATTTTTTGTAAGAATATGAACTTAAACCCACGTCCAATTAAGTAGGATAAAATTTTCCCTTTCAAATGATAAAATAACATAATTTTTTATCTTTTATTTGGCTCAATGCTACGGACGGGGGATATATGTCTACTCGTATGTCAAAGGGGATATTCTTCATCTCATTGCGTTGTCGTACTTTGGCATAAGGACAAGTTAATTTTATCTCTTGTCAGTGGATACAATCGGGGGATAAATTTTTGTCCCCAGCCCATGCTAGCCGTGCTGGTATTGTTTGAGAGCGTAATATTTCCCCTCAAACGGGGAACCACCCATAAAACGCTAGGGCTATCAATTTTTATAAAGTTTGTTAGAAAGTTCAGAATGCAAGGCTTTGACGGGCTGTTTCTGAAAGCGCTTAAACTTGAATTACTCAAGGCAATGTCAGGACTTTTACCTTACTTTTGCATTTACGATTCTGTCATGATATAAAATCGAAGAAGCATTAACTGGAAGTGCATATCTCTTCTTGCTTATAATTATATCCCTTATAAAAATAACTCTGATTGTATTAATAATTTGAAAG
This sequence comes from Parnassius glacialis, assembly GCA_033319125.1. Taxonomy (NCBI): domain Eukaryota; kingdom Metazoa; phylum Arthropoda; class Insecta; order Lepidoptera; family Papilionidae; genus Parnassius; species Parnassius glacialis. Next base: position 33,891,787 of record JAVANC010000024.1, on the reverse strand, counting down.
ATAGGTTGAACAAATATCCTCGTTCTAATAATGTTTTTTTTCCATTATCAGTTTGTGGGCTTAGGTGGATTAGATTAACGTTCGGCTGTTTGATCTTCATCCATTTGTTAGCGTGTATATACATTTGTAGATAGTTAGCAGTTCAACAAGAATTTAAAAAAACCCAAACTATTATTTTCTCTTGTAACGTGGAGGCAGTTTACATACATAAATTTCACAAAAACAAACATTCAGACCTGGAACAATGATTTGTAGGCCATACAAATATTTGTTCCGTGTAGGATTCGAACCCGCAGCCCTTAGCGCCGCAACTCCTTGCAAATCCACTGCGCCTCAGAGCCGTTTGGTGTTACAAATGATTATGTATAAGACGCATCAATTGCTGTGGCCTCGCGTGATGAACAATGATGTTTTCTTGCAAATCCCTTCTCCTAATGCTACACGAAATCCGTCTGAGCTTAACACATCAATTGGATTACGTATTGAGCTGAAATCCGTTCTTATGAAAGCGGTAATAAAATATTCAATGCTTAAAGCTTAAAGCATAGATTAATAGTAGGTCATCGCGCGCCGCGAAGATCTATCAATAATCTAAGGCTTAAAGCTTGTTTAAAACTAGCACATGTCAAGTGACCAGTAACGCCTCGCTGCTATACCTACTTGAGCGCGAGTTGACAGAATGCATTTGTTTGTCTTCGACGAACATTATATTTACGTGAACATCAAAAATTGGAGGACATTTTATAAGTTGTTATTACAAAAACAGAGAATTAAAGGTTCTATCCTTTGAAAGTTACTTGCCACAAAGTATACAAATAATAAATTCATGTGTGTCTCCATGCAAAACGTTTAACCAATTAAATGAAATTACTTTGATCATGTTTTAAGTAGGCTGTATGAACTAAGGTCCCTTTACCTTGAATGGAAAAAATTATTCAAAACAACTTAGTGGTAGTAGTACAACCTAGAATAATAATCATTACTATTGGCTACAATTGGAGAAGATATGGCCAAGAATACAAAATATTGGTAAATCCAATTGTGCATGCCTTAAGCGTATTAAAAAAAATTAAATATAACATGATTATACGTAATTTTTATAGTAGTTTAATTACACACAAGTTTTCACTAAAAACCTTATAATTATTACTATACTTCAAATTTTCCCATCATTTTATGTCAAATTTCAATTTAAAAAAGCTTGGAAATCCAAAATAGCACGACTCATAATGCTCATATGATCGTGAAAAAAAAAACGTTATTTGTGGTTCTATTCGTCAAAGAGTACCAGTAGCAATCACTGAAGTACACTTTCAAGTCACTTTATCAAGTTTGGAGGTAAGGTTTCATCATAACTAACAAAACGAGGCCAAACTCGGCACATCTAGATGTCCTCGTCGAGGAGTTCCAGTAGCATTCATCAAAGTACACTTTCAAGTCACTCTATCAAGTCCAGAGGTAAGTTCTTATCATAACTAACAAAACAAGGCCAAACTTGGCACATCTAGTTCTCCTCGTCGCAGAGTTCCAGTAGCAGACGCCGAAGTGCTTTTTCAGGTCTATACAGTCCAAGAAGTGTAAGTACATTTATTTATAAATCCTGCGTGCTTTTAGGGAAACAAAATATTGTAATAAAAATCTGTGATTATAAAATAATAATAATATCTTACCTTAGTCAAGTATGTATCAAATTTGGTTTTTGGAATATTTTGTATTTCTACGGCGATCTTTTTCGCTGTAAACAAGCGATACAATATTCACTCACAACGGCGGTCGAAGCCGAAATGTCGAATGATGAAGTAAGACAGTGTATTTAGTAAAATAAATTAATGCAACGTTCACAAACCACCGAAAATATCGCCATGTCTTAGCCGAAAAAAAATAATTATAACTAAACAAAACAAAATTAAACTGCCATTTAAATTCCATAGCTTCCCAAATGATAGATGGAGAGTTTAAAAAAAAGATTGAGTTGAACAATTAATATTTTCAAAAGTTATCGTATTTACGATGCGGACTTGAGAAATTCACACCATAAGCCACTAAAACTTACTTTTCATGTAAAAATAGTAACTAAACGATTTAAAGAAAATATGTTTAACAATCATTTATCTTTCTGATTTGGTTGGAATCCTAATTTTTAGGCCCTAGCAGAACATAAAAACTGCGCGCTTTGCGCTAACAGCATGCAAAAGAAATAATATACACTCAAATTAAACCTCACTTTCTCCTTTTTTGAACTCGGCTTAAACATTTTTTACGGATTTTACTGTGTTAATTTCCGTCGGGAACATAAAAATATAATTAAACGTAAAATCTGTATAAAAATAGTTAACCTATATCAATACCTCTGCTGTCATCATTAATATTGAATTTTTTTAAATTAAAATCAAGTGACAATCGAGATTACAATCCACATGATAAATGGCTAGTGCAATCCTTGGGCACTTGCAGCCAACTTCAAACACGGAAGGCTGCAGATGCATTGTCAACTGTGAGGACTAAGATAGCCTCACAGTTATAAAAGTAATATTAATAATAATAAAAGTAATATTGGCTTTCTATACAGAAAAATTTCAATTTAGGCGTTGCTGTGTTCCAGAAAATAATAGAAGAAAAGAAAATAATATCAACCATCTAGTTGTTATCATAGCTTCGTCAAGAAACAAAATCAATTTACCGAATTGTCGCGAATGACGCGCAGCCACAAGGCATCGTTTAAACGCTCGTTTTGGAATTATTATCTACCGTTGTAGGAGTAGTGTGTTGATTTCAATCTTTTATATCCCTAAATTCCAACTTTTCTCTCTTCCTGTTTTTATTTTATATATTTTATAGGTGTTTGAATCAAAAACTGCTATGATTAATGCTGCTACATATATTTAGGTAGTATGCCGTTAATATATGTTTATATTTATATATAATGTATATATATCTATATAATATATTTGTGTTTTATGTGTTACGGCCAGCAGCTGCTTATCCCAGGAGTAGGGTCCTTCATAGCCCATAGACGAAGAACCTACAAGCAGGTGTTGGTCGGGTCTGCTACAGGCCAAAGGTGGAAAGTTTCTAATTACAATAAACAATCAGGGGGGAGGGTTCTATTCTAATAAAGGGAGCTTACTTACCTCTATCCAAGGCGACTGGTCCCTCAGGATTCGGTCAGGTCGCATGTGGTTGTATAGTGCTAGCAAGGTAAGGGTCAGTGATGTATATCTGGGTGTGACTGGTAGTGTTATTGACCTACAATTCCCAGTCAGTATATTTACTATACGCGCCTACCATCACGAGTTCCCGACAAAATGGACCGCGTGCTATCTATCACATCGCTGAATTTGGACTGGCTTGTCCTTGCGTGTCCTCGACACGAAGGGACGTCAAAACCGGTATCGTAGAGGCGCGCACGCCCTCTGACGTCAATTATTGACATTAGCGCTTGGCGCGAACAAACCCCCGTCCCGGACATAAGGATTTAGGTCCGCAAGCAAACCGGTCTGCGGGACAGGGTCGCGACGGCAAGTTGCAAGACCGAATCCACAACCAAACTAGGCCACCTTAGGCACCCCATCAGATCTTGCAACTCTAACCAACGTCGCAAAATTACAGCCCCAACGTGGGCTAGCCGGAGGGTTGAACTGGATGCACTTCCTGGACATCGCAGCACATAAATAAGTCCTATTCCTAGACAGAAGTCCGACGACCTCCATCAAACACCTATCTGCGCTCCTATGATTAGTTTCGCAATCCGACCGGATCAGGTCTGCAAACAGCGACGCGACACGAAGCGGCCCAGAGGGACCTCCTAAGCTTCAGTGCAGAGAGCACCCCCAAATTCCCCATGAATGTCGTCTGTGGAGAGCCGAACGAAACGCACAGATAGTCCCTAGTATGAATATTCAATCAAGTAGGCATAACCAAGCCGTCTACCATTTAATCATTTACCAAATGGTGCGACAGCTGATTTCCATCTGATAATCTACAAACCAGATAGCCCTTTAGGCAGGTAGTCCTATGCTCATATTTCACCTAATTTTTCAAAAGCATCAATGTTCAACTACAGAATTAATTAAGACAAAGTAATCACTGATGAACATAGGTCAACTTGACAAAGTAAACAAAACAATAAACGTAAGAGACAGCCCTATTTCTCATTTCAAATAAATATCTTAGACAGTGCCAACAAAATGTAAACCAAAAGAGAATTGACTCTTATTCTCTTCAGCACAAATAGGGTTATCCTTTTCACAAAGCAAAATGATTAAACACTATCACAAAACATATACCTAATTTTCCAAATCGCGTCATTCAATCTCAAATGAATTCAAACTTTCCTTTGAGCAAACAGACGCAACAATCAAATACAATTACAAAGCATACGCACAAGCATTCAAAAGGGCACGCAATCCAATTTCAATTTTCCGTGCAACAACAAACACAGTAATCAAGTATATTTACAAAACATATGCAGCAGCATTTAAAGGAGTATCTTAAATTCCATTCATTTAATAACAACCGCTACAAATATGAAAATTTCGCGGAAAACGCAAAAGCATAATTAATTTAAATTTAAAGCGTCGTTAATTAAGTACTCGACCAAACCCAAATCTAATACCCCTTGATAGCGTGATTCAACGCTCCAGGGGCCCTAATCTTCCCACCACCAAGTAGAAGCCACACCGCGTGAACCCGAGACCAATATAGCGCAAACCGCTAACAGACGCCACTCGGGTTGTACGCCTTCACTGAGGCCGTCGGAAACAGAACGTTTTGATAAGTGGACTGTTGACGGCTTAAGGCTCAGTGGAGGTAGCTGTGGTGGGAGTTAAGGCAGCAGCTAGCTAGGGCCGCCTCCATCAAATGGGGTACAGTGGTAGACCAGTCGCGGCCACTCAGCTAACGGGACTGAGAAGGGTCTAGCGAACTGATGAATGGCCGTGAAGTTTCTCTCCACACGCTGAGGGGGGGATGATGACACCCCCTCCCCTGGGGGAACTACCCCCCGACTGGTCGGGGGAGGGACCCCTTTCAAACCTAGGGGCCTAGTGGCTAGACGGCGGGCGCCGAGCGTCGCCCGTCAGAGGGCGTGGCGGAGCGCCCCCGCCCGTGGGGTTCGAGGGCCTGGCAGCGCCTTGAGAGGAGACGCCGTTCGCACTCAGGCACAGTACGGCATGGTGATTGCCCTGGCAATGTAGACAGGACCGCCGGTGCGGACAGTCTCGCTAGAGGTGCCCTTCCAAACCTGAGTAGCACCAGCGGCGCTCCTTGGCGATAATTCGCCTCGCCGGAACCGGCTTACCTAATAATTTCGGGCAAGACGTTACCCGGTGATCAAATGCTCGATAATAGGAGCAGGGGGGGGGGGGGGGGGTTGACAACGACTTGCCCGGCGGATTCCGCCTCTCACTGGACACGGTTCGTAAGTCGTCGACGATGCCCGCCGCGTGCTCGATCTGTCGGCACTGCTCCTCCAAAAACCGCAGCAGGTCATAGAAGGACGGAATACAGGAGGCCTCGTTCCCGCCGTACCTCTCCTCAAAATGTATTCTAAGGTCGAGAAGTAGGCGAGACAGCACGATGCGGAGCAACAAAAAGGCCCATTCGCCCACTGGTGAATCCAGCCGCCTCAACGTATTACAGGCCACCAAGACTGGATCCAACAGGTCCGGACGTAGTCTGGCCCGGTCACTTAGCAGCGGGAGGCTCAGAAGCTACTTAACATGTTCGTCCACAATTCGCCGGACGTTGGCGTATCTTCTGGCTAGGAGGTCTCGAGCAGTCTGGTAGGCGTCGTCCGACAATCTCAAACGGCCGACGACGCTCAGGGCCTCCCCCTCCAGTGAGGCCAGGAGGTACGCCATCTTCTGTCTCGAGGTCAAGTCACTCCGGGCGTCCACTAGGCTGTCGAAAATATCAACGAAGGTCAGCCATTCGGAAAGACCCCGGAGAACCTTGGCAAGTCCAGAGTTGGGAGTCGTCCCAACAGCTCCGGTTGAGGCTGCTTCCGAAAGGACTCGGGCAGGCTACTCTTCCGAGCTTCACGCGCCTCCTCGGCATACCTGCCTTCAGCCTCGATCAACTCGTCCGTGAGCGAAAAGAACTGCTTGTAGTCTGCGAAGCAGGAGTTCAGGACTCCCTTTTCCACATCCGAATACTCGAGCTCTGCGTAAGCCTCCTCCACTGCAGCCCTTCGAGCATCGACCTGCTCGAACCGCTTCATCAAGTTATGGACCCTATCCGGTCGACCGATCAAAGCATGGGCGCTGGTGGCCCAGCGTAACTCAGTCCGCAGGCAATTGATTAGTATCTTGGGCGAGGATATCACCACCAAATACAAATTACGGCGCGGCTCGAGCACAATTACAAAAATAACAAATAACAAATACAACAAAAAATTAACAGTTAACAAATGCAGTTCCTATCAAATCGAGTTGAATAGAAATTATACAAATACGAATTACTACTTATCAAACCGAATACAAGTTAGTACAAAAGAAAAGACACAAACCAAATTACAAGTAACAAATACTAGTACGATCAAATCAAGTTAAATTCAAATTGCGTAAATACAAATTACTACTTTTTAGTTCAAATACAAATTACAATACGAAAGATAGATAAACGAAGATACACATCACGGTTGATCAACAAAAAATGCCTAGCTCGGAAATCGACCCTTCGATAAGTAATCCACTACAACTATCCGACAACGATAATTAACCGATTACGTAAAAATAACCATCTACCTACATGACACAAACTCCCGTTTGCGCACTAACTGGGCGCGGCTTGTCAAATTTACCCGCTAACAACAAACAAGCAAGCTACAAAAGAAAAGAATTTTATTATTACGTATATAATTTAAAAAAATATATTTTTACGTATTACGGACGGGCGTGATTGTAGACACACAATTAAACCAATCAACCCAACGCTTCCCTGCCACCAAAATTGTTTAATTTTTATCAAACACTATGGTCGGGATGGACCGCGAATCGATCCCGGAACCACGCTCTGCTACCAAACGTTACAGCCAGCAGCTGCTTATCCTAGGAGTAGGGTCCTCCGTGGCCCATAGACGAAGAACCTACAAGCAGTTGTTGGTCGGGCCTGCTAGAGGCCAAAGGTGGAAAGTTTCTAATTACAATAAACAATCAGTGGGGAGGGTTCTATTCTAATAAAGAGAGCTTACTTACCTCTATCCAAGGCGACTTGTCCCTCAGGATTTGGTCAGGTCGCATGTGGTTGTATAGTGCTAGGAAAGTAAGGGTCACTGATTTGTATCTGGGTATGGCTGTTAGTGTTATTGACCTTATTAGACCGTTACCCTCTGCAGCAGTTCGGACCTCAGCACCTCTCCACCTCAGGTCACTTTCTTCGCAGTCACGATGACAGTCCAGTAACTCTGTCGTACGATTAACTACCTTAAAGAAGCCACTAACTCTCGTTTGTTATAACGCCTAACTCGCGAAACGAACACAGAACGTACGGATCAAAGGTCACTACCGTTTCGCGTGTCCACAGTTATTTCTAGAATATCAAATACCGCATTAGTAGCTAATACAGTCGAATCCACTTAAACGGGCTCAGCGTTAAACCTAAAAGTCCCGGGTAAAGCTCTCAGCAAGGAATACGCGCTACAATTCCCAGTCAGTATATTTATTAAACGCGCCTACCATTACGAGTTCCCGACAAAATGGACCGCGTGCTATCTATCGTATCGCTGAATTTGGACTGGCTTGTCCTTGCGTGTCCTCGACACGACGGGACGTCAAAACCGGTATCGTAGAGGCGCGCGCGCCCTCTGACGTCAATTATTGACATTAGCGCTTGGCGCGAACATTATTTTTATAATATGTATCTTAGTATGTAGTATAGTAGTTATGGTAGTATTATGTAACCATACATATTTTTAACTTAGCTGTATGCACTTTGCACCCACAATATCTTTTATATGATATGATATAAGTTAAAGGACTCATTCACGTTTGACTAGACATTAAATTAATTTACCCAAAATAGCTTATAACTATTTGACATCAAAACCCTTTCGGAGTGATTTTACAAATTAATTAGAGGGATCGCCCTTTAGGAATTCTTGAAGAGTAAATTTCAACTCGCTATCTTAATATCTTCCATATGTAATTTTATTCAACACTAGTAATTTCCTCCCCCCCTCCCCCCCACAAACTCCACCAATTTTTGCCCTATTTCTGCCGTCAAAGAGCTGCTGTTTTTAGGTCTGTAAGGTAAAAAGAACCAGCATAATTACAGGCTGTAAAGTATTTCATCTAAGTCGTTGGAGGTGGCAACGCGTTGTAGCATTCTTTGTTTAAAGTTGGTTGGAGGTCTCCCTTAACCGTCAGGTCGGCTAAAAATTCGCTTGTCTTTTCAGTTTTTGTTTATATAGTAATTTTTATAATATTCACGCAATTTAACATCATTTGCTAAGGTTCTTAGTGAGCTCTTTATAAATCACACAATAGAAATGTTATACACAAGAGTACGGACCACAAAATGAAAGATAGTTACTTATATTTTATTTATTTATTAATTTAAACTTTCATGCACAAAGTTATACACATGGCAGACTTATTGTCATACGGAATTCTGTCCCAGTCAACCATAAGGCTAAACAGAGATAGAGAGGCGGTGCAGCAGTAATCAAAATGGAAAGGGCTAATAAAATTGTATTTACATATATGTATGTATGTATGTATGTATACATACTCGTATCAAAATACATATACACACACACATACATACACATACATGTATACAGCACATAATATATACACAATGAATATTGTTGCGCGCCACTATTAATGTCCTGTACATGGCAACACTAGTTACTACTAGCGCCCTCTAGTGTCGAGTAGCAGCACTAGGAGAGTCAAGATCCTTCTAGAAATTTCGGTACCGATATGTACTCGAACATTCTAGATGTCGCTACAGTACAAGGTTCTGGAAACTATCGGAGGTCCTATATAAGGCCGATATAGACCACGACCGAGTCAGTATTGAATTGGCGATATAAGCGAATACTTCGAAGTAATATAACTGCGAACTAAAGTGATCAGTAGTACAATTGTGTTTTATTATTAGTGTGGTTTTAAATTTTAATTAGTGTTCTGTAATTAAAGTGTCAATTTTGGAAATCCACTCGGCAGTTTAGTTGTCTTAAACCCCAAGCTCGTAACAATATAAATATTATCTATGTCAGAACAATTATGTCAGAACATTAAGTATATCAAAATAAGAGCTGTATTAGTTCAAACTTGCAATGATTTTTTCACATGTTTACGGACTTGATTTTTAAAACAAACTAATCTGATCTGATCTGAAACGAATCTGATGAACGTGAGATAAATAACCAGTACGGTGTAAAGGAGTGAGCAACTTAAGATTAGTCGAAGAACGGAGATAACGATTATTAAAATCTCCCAGGTATTGAAATTTGGATTTCAGATATTCGAGAGCACATGGATCGTTCAAAGTTTTGAAAAGTGTGCAGAGTATTCTCACATATCTGCGCTGACGGATAGGCAGCCAATGTAGCTGAGCATGAAAATTAGATACATGGTCGTATTTACGAAGACTATAAATGTATCTAATGCAGTTGTTAAGTAGACGATCCTATGTATTAAGATGATGTTGAGACAGCTCTGAGCAACACACATTAACAAAATCAATAATCGGTAGAATAAGTGACTGGACAAGTAAAATTTTATTATTGGTGGAAAGAAAGTTTTCTAATCAATAAAGAGATCGCAAAGTTCCAGTAGTTTTGCGACTCACCTCCTGTATATGTTTGTTCCATATTAACTTAAATTATATATATTAGGATACAGTTTACTTAGATTCAGCATTAGAAATAAGAACATTCGAAAGTTAGGAACTCATATCTCAGATCTCCTATATTTTTCAACCTACTTCAAAACAGGAGGAAATTATCTATTAGTCGCGTATGTTATTTTATGTATAACGAATTTCTCAGAAACAAAAAGACGAGGTGAATATTTCCAAGTTTTATTATACTCATATTATAATATTTTATGTATAAATTTTATTTACTCAGATTAACAAAAAATAAACTAAATGACATGAATGAATGAAAGATATAATATGATGATCTTTTTTTTATCTTTAACAGCCCGTAAAACCAAGTGCTGAACGCACACATTTGCATATATTGTTGGTTGAAAATGCATATATGTGCGTGTTTCTTACAATTAGTTGAGAATGGTTGAACATCACTTAAAATGTACGTTGTGTGCTGCCTATATAGAGTTTATTCAATACATCTTAAATTGTTTTATAAGTCGTAGATGTAATGAAATAATTAAGTATTATTCACAAACTGAATCGCAATATACCTCTGTTTATTGAGTTGTGGTTCAATTGGCTAAGCAATTTTGCACCAGTTGTTGCTGATACGGGACTTAGATGGATCTTCGTTTTTGGAGCCAAATCCGCTTGCTTCAGGTAAATTATCTCAACAAAGTAATACAAAATTAAGTACTACTTCGAAGTGAATATTGATTTATCAAAGATTTTGGTGATATAATATATAATCTCTTGTATTCAGTCAGTGATCAGTTCAACAAGCTTTCTCCTTTTCAAGACGCCTTCCTTAGCAATAATTTATCCATGCGGGATATGAGCCTGTAACCCTCAGCACCGCACTTCAATGCTAAGTCACTACGCCGTGAAGTTTTATTGTCGTGATTTTAAATATGGCACTTAGAAAATTTTATCCTGAGACTGTTAAGTCATTTGAAATGTCTTGTCGCAATATTGACATACCAAAATATGTCACTTTAGTAGAATTTTTATACAAACAAAATAGGGCTATATGTCATATATTTAACAATCCGCATACTCTGTCTACAAACATTAACAATCGAAACAGATCGTTTGCCTTTATTTATCACTAGCTTTCCGCCCCGCGGTTTCACCCGCGACATAATAATAAAGTTTTCGTGTATTTCCATGAGAATAAATTATTTTACCGCGTTAAAAAGTATTCTATGTGTTATTCCAGGTTACATTCTATCTGTTTACCAAATTTCATCCAAATCCGTTTAGCAGTTTGAGCGTGAAGAGGTAACAAACATACACCCACACGCACACATGCACAAACTCTCGGATTTATGATATTAGTATGAATTTGGAAATCAAATGATCATGAACACTTGTACATTTGTCCACATTTTCTAAAATTATATACACAATAACATTACGATTTCGTGCAATAAAACAATTGCTGTATTATTTGTTTGAGTGACAAACACTCTACTTCCATTTGTAATTCGAAACACAAGTGTATGTACAGCGCGCGCCGCCGACACTCGTTCATTCATTTTAATTCGCAAAGCAATGGCAATAAGACTGCTTTTCGTAGTTTATTATTGTTTTAATTAAGCAAATAAAGCAAACTAATTGCAGTTATTTATGCTGCAAAACCTTTAAGTTATTAAAGACTACTTTCGTTTTGGTTTGTAATACTGCAAGGAAAGTTGAAAACAAATCTTACTGTCTCTTTGATATGCAGCTGAGTAGCAAACTTCAACCAGGTTAGTACTAAGTTATCCCTCTTATAAAATATTTCGTTTCATATTACAACTTTTGATTGAACTTTGTTTTAATCTTACAAATAAACAAATTTCATATTGCGTTTAATGTTAATTATAAAAACCCTTTTCCTTTCTGTAGTTTTCGCGCTCGTTGGTGATGGCATTATATGGGAAATTCGACAATAGCATAATGTAAAGGATGCCGAATACAAAACTTAAAGGTCGTGAGATCAAATAACTCCATTCGACTACTGTCATTCACGTCAGTGGTTCAATGGTGGTAGAATAGAATAGAATAATTTTTTATTGAATAAAGATCACATGTGTAATTCTTATTGAAAGCCATTTTTTACTTTACCACTAATTCGAAAAAAAAATCTCTGTCCTAGGAAGAACCAGCAAGAAACCCAGCGGGACTTTTTTTAAAAGCACATTACATTAATGGTTGTATAAACTATATAAGTATAAAATTTATTATAGAAACAGCTTGGAAGTGACCACCTCATTCCCAGGGGTTGTTGTACCATGTATTCATTTATCCTATAATAACCCTTTTTATACAGTTTCAACTTAACAAAACATTTAAACTTGGTAATAGAGAGAGCCTGTACACTTTCCGGGACCTTTTTTTAATAGCGTATACATTGTCCCAAGAATGAATTACTGACACTATGGAGTCGAGAAACTGGTATCACTAGCTTGTGTTTGTTCCTAGTGTTTGCGAAATGTATATCACTTTTTTACTAAAACTACCTTTGTTTGTGTGAACATAAATTAAATTTTCCTTAATATACCTAGAGGTCAAAGTTATTATATTTATTTCTTTAAATTTATTTCTAAGGGACTCTCTAGGTTTTAGGTTATAAATAGCTCTAATGGCCCTCTTCTGTAAAACAAAAATAGTTTCTGAATCAGCCGCATTTCCCCATAGCAAAATCCCATAAGACATTATGCTATGGAAATAACTAAAATAATTTAATCTAGCTATCTCGACACCAGTGAGATCTCTAATTTTTTTTACAGCATAGGCTGCAGAACTTAGTCTGCTTGCTAATTTGGATATAATATGGGGGCCCCACTGAAGCTTTGCGTGGAGAGTGATGCCAAGAAAAACAGTGGATTCAACAGGGCTCAGTTCTTCCCCATTTAAAACACATTGGTACTTAGATTTTTAACATTCGTTGTTGTAAAATTAATATATATAATTTTATTTGGTTTTGAACTCACCATGTTTCACCATTCCTAAGACAAGCAATTTAAACTTGACTGCAGTAATTTACAACACCATTAATATTAGTAGCCGCACGTTTCTGTTTTTCAATACCACCTCGATCTCATGTCACTCCATTCCTAAACTGACGCGACTTGATGGACATGGCCACCAAACGGAAGCTTCACCTCGCCTCCCTGCTCTTCGGAGTGGTTAAAACTGGGGACCTTCTTACTTATACGATAAGCTCAATTTCTCACAGCGTTGCGTTAGAGCAGCACCGCGACTTAATTACACACCGTATAACACTGCTGCTTTCCGTGGTAGTTTTCGTTTTTCCGCTACTAAGTGCTGGAATCATATCCCCCCCCCCCCCCCGATAAGAAACTTGAAAACCATAAATTTATTCAAGTTAAAATTTAAAAGGTTTTTGCTCTCCTTACAAAGGTCTAGCATTTAGTTGTCACTCATCATTTTCATCCCTGTCTCCACATCCCTCTCTCACACGCACACACGCACGCGCACATGCACACGCACACACACACTTACACACACACACACACACACACACACACACACACACACACACACATGTACCTTTGTTTGTTTTTATTATGATTTTTATAACCTCGTTGTTTTCGTTTTTTGTTTTTACTATCATTATTTTATATTTTAAGATCTGTTACTTGGTTTTTAAGATATTTGTGTAAGCTGACGGTATCGCCATCTACCTTTTTATATATAGGTTCCACTAAAAATCAGCTTTCATGAAGTTTCTTATTATTAAACTTCGTGAATTTAACGCTGAGTGGAAATTTTTTTGGTGCACTAATAGCATAAAATATTTTTTTCTCTTTGTAACTAAATTACTGTGTTTATGCCTGTTATGTGTTTTTCCGTTTTATTTATTTATTTAGGTAGATAGATCAACCATCGACAATATCAATACGCATTGTTACGTACGAAATACAATTTTTTTAGACAAAGGATATGTCTTTACAGGTGTATACATCATTACATGAAAAAAAAACTAAACAACATACATATAAACTACACAAACACAAATCAAACTAATTGAGCAAAAGCACCACATTCAGTAAAAAAAATGCAATAAATAATAGTTTAGAATCATTAATCGGGCAAGGTAGGTAATAGTAAGTCTTTACATTTTCTTTTGAATACACGTTCGGGGTCGCTAAAGATGACGATGTCATGATTGTTTAAGCTGTTATAAGTTCGCATACATCTGTTTAACGGTGAAAACTTACGAAGATTGGTTCTACTGAAGGGAATATTTAATAAATTGGTAATTGGGTATCTAGAAATATGATAGGGGATTTTAAGGCACACTTGCTGCAATAAACTGTGTGAAATTAACTTACCATGGTGAAGTTTATGTAGCGTCATTAGGTCTAAAAGTTTTCGTCAGTCTGCCAGTGAACTCATTCCGAGATGAGAAAGCCTAGATCTATAGTCAGTATAGTATGGACAGTTTTGAAATTTGTAAGCGATGAATCGAGTGAAGTTTTTTTGAATACGCTCGATTCTTTCAACGTGTATTTTATAAGAAGGATTCCATATCACTGTGGCATATTCTAAACTGCTGCGAATTAATGCATTGTAGATAGTTATCAGAGTCTGAGTATTTTTGAAGTCATTACATGCACGTTTAATAAAACCTAACATTTTCCATGAACGCGATACCACGTTACCTATATGTTCTATAAAGCTAAGTTTGTTATCAAGCACTAGCCCAAGATCACGGGTGGATGAAGATTCACTCAATATGTCTGTATTAATGGAGTTACAAGAAGCAATAGTAGATTTATTCCTTGTGAATTTAATGTAGGTACACTTACGAGGATTAAGTTTCATTTTGTTACTTATGCACCATTCATAGATGGAATCAAGGTCATTTTTCAAAGATAAAACATCATCCTGATTTTTAATAGCCTTGAACAATTTTAAATCGTCGGCAAAAATGGAACATTGGCTGTACTTAATGTTATTTGTTATGTCATTAATAAACACTAAAAAATGAATAGGACCAATATGTGAACCTTGGGGTACGCCTGAGAGAGCCACATAATCATTGGACCTATATCCATGCAATACATCACTTTGTTATCTATTTTAAGATAAGATCTTAGCCAACGAAGTAAATTCCCATGTACACCATATGAATTTCATTTAGATATTAGTAGTTGATTGTCCACGATATCAAATGCACTAGAAAAATCTGTGTATATGGAATCCACCTTCATTTGACCATCCATTGCACTTACAACTTTTGTGACGTAATCCATCAAATTGCTAACAGTAGATTTATCTTTGCAAAACCCGTGCTGTGCGTCCACAGTAATATTTTTTAAATGATTTGTTAAAATTGGATAAACTAAGCGATCAAATATCTTTGGAAATAAACTTATAATCGATACCGGTCTATAATTTTTAACATTATCTTTATCTCTTTCTTTTAAATGGGTTTGTGTACCAAATAAATATTTTTCTTTTCTTTTCTTTCTTTATTTCTTTCTTTCTAGTGTTAATAGCACTGCTAGTATTTTTTTAAATAATGTAGTATAGTGAGACCCTGAGTGAAAAGCTGTGAACGAGTAATGGCGGTGTAAGTTTATCCATTAACTCATATCGTCATAAGAAGCGACAGATGGAAACCATTTAATGGGCAGCAACGTCTTCTTAATAACAACTAAAAAATAAAAATTGCGGTCGTAGCCAACCTGCCGGCCAAGAATGGCAACTATGGTAAATATCACCCCTATGATGTAATCTACGGGGGAGGCCTATGATCAGCAGTGGAAATGCTGTGACGGTAACGGGACGACAAAACACGTTAGCGTCAGCACGTTAGGTATTCATAAAAAGGGGAAAATTAAATTTATTTAAAATTTAATTGAAATAACTAAAAAAATGGAAGACTAAAAAACTTATGTTAGTAGTAATAAACTAAATTAATTATGTTGGTAGATCCAATTGTGCATGTGTTATGAACATTAAAAAAATTACGTATAACATTGTTATACTTAACTTTTGAAATAGTTTAAATACACAAATTTTCACTAAAAAACTTGTAACTATACTTTCAATTTTCTCATATCTTTATATCAAACTTCCATTTAAAAAAAAGTTTGTAAAATCAAAAAGTGCATGAATCACAAAGTCCAACGATAGTGAAAAAATTAAACAAAAATTGTAAATTACATTTCTATTCGTCAATGAGTTCCAGTAGCAGTCAACGAAGTACACTTTGAAGTCAGTCCGTCAAATCCGGAGGTAAGGTCTCATCATAACTAACAAAACGAGGATAAACTCGGCACATCTAGTTCTCCTAGTCGAGTAGTTCTAGTAGCAGTCATCGAAGTACACTTTCAATTCACTCTATCTAGTCTAGACGTAAAGTCTCATCATAACTATCAAAACAAGCCCAAACTCGGCACATCTAGTTCTCCTTGTCGATGAGTTTCAGTAGCAGTCTTCAAAGTATACCTTTAAGTCACTCTATCATGTCCGGAGCTAATGTCTTATCATAACTAATAAAACGAAGCCAAACTCGGCACATCTATTTCTCCTCATCGAGGGTTTCCAGTAGCAGTCATCAAAGTACTACTTCAAGTCACTCTATCAAGTCCGGAGGTAAGGTCTCATAATAACTAACAAAACGAGCCTAAACTCGGCACATCTAGTTATTCTAGTCGAGGAGTTCCAGTAGCAGACACCGACACACCTTCAGGTCTATAAAGTTCAAGACGTATAAGTATGTTTATATATAAATCCTGCGTGCTTTTAGCGAAACAAAATATTGTAAGAAAAATCTGTGATTATTATAATAATAATAATATTATTGCGCGCCACTATTAATGTACATGGCAACACTAGTTACACTAGCGCCCTCTAGTGTCGAGTAGCAGAACTAGGAGAGTCAAGATCCTTCCAGAAAATTTCGGGACCGATATGTACTCGAACATTCTAGATGTCGCTACAGTAGAAGGTTCTGGGAACTATCTGAGGCGCTATATAAGGCCGGTATAGACCACGACCGAGTCAGTATTGAATTGGCGATACAAGAGAATACTGCGAAGTGAAATACCGGCGAACTAAAGTAATTGTGTTTTATTATTAGTGTGGTTTCAGATTGTTATTAGTGTTGTGTAATTAAAGTGTCAATTTTGGTCATTCAATCGGCAGTTTTTAATTGTCTCGAACCCCAAGCTCGTAACAATATCTTACCTTGGCCAAGTATCTATAAAGTACTTTGTGGCTGTGTCTCGGATTGCGGCTGCAGCCTATTTAGTAAAATAAATTAATACAAGGCTCTCAAACGAACAAAATTAATTATAACTAAATAATAATTAAAAATTAAAAATTTTGTACAGCCGACTTCAATATAAGCGACTTCAATATAGGTTATTTAAGAATAACTCAATAACCATTGATCTGACCTTGATCAAATTGATATGGGACCACACGAGAACTATCAGCTTTCATATAAAAAAAGAATCATTGAAATCGGTTCGCCCAGTACAAAGTTATGAGGTAACACACATTCGTATTGAGTACCGTCTCCTTTTTGGAAGTTGGCAGAAAACAAATCAAAATAAAATTGCCATTTACATTCCATGGGTTCCCACATGATAGATAAAAAGTTTTAAAAATACATTGAGTTGAACAATTGAAACTTAATTTCCTTGAACTCGACTTTAACTTTTTATTAAGGTTATTTTTTTGGCTATTTGAGTGGACTAAGACTGATGATTCATCATGATGATGAAGATGATTCATGAGGATGATGATGATGATTCATGATGATGGTGATGGTGATTTGTGATGATGATGATGATAATGATGGTGAAGAAGAAGGAATATCATATTCTCAATATCATCTAAGTATACAATAGAAACTTCATCCCCTATTACTAACAATAGAAAGTTCATCCCTTTATTTGTGAAATATTTTATTTAAATTTATATGAGTACATACCTGAAGTATTATCTGTTCGATTAAAAAAAAACAACTATCAGATTCGGTTCACTATTGACGAAGTAATTGATTGATCTCGTAACATTCATACAAAAAAAATACAGGTGAATTATAGACCACCTCTTTTTATGGTGGATTTGTCCTATATTAAGATACAAATGTCACTGACACTATGTACGGAAGCAAGGAAAGCAGGCAATGCAACGCTAGAAAGATGTCTCACACCAATGCCACCAAATTTTATAGGTAAAGTAGCTTGAGTCCAGGCTGTTGTATTTAAAGTTAAATTTAGAATTTTTTTTATAGCTATTTTAAGATTATTATCAATATCTTGTAAAATATCCGAACATTTCCAGACAGGACTCGAGCGGAGTAAGTATGTAAATCTAGGTACAAGAAGACAATATTTTAAAATATTAAGAGCTATGTGGGGGTTTAATTTATACAATTTATGAACGTTGTTCAAAAACTGATCAAATTTTGTTTTTAAAACAGGTTTAATACTATCGAAAAACAACGGGGCACCTAGCAGGTATAGTGATTCCGTACGGACAGTTTTTATTCCAGGACAAATATGATTAAAATTTTAAATTAAAGTGTCTCTATGAGAAGTAGATAAATTATTGGAAAAAAACATATTTCACATTTATTGCTATTTGGTTCAAGACCAATATTTTTAAAATTTTGAAAAATATGAGTAAGATCACCGAGGACGTCATCTGCTCTACCTCCCAGTGTACCGTCGTCTTGGTACCAGACATTCAGCTTGGATTTCAAATTTGAAATAATTGGTTGAATTCGCAAACTGAAAAGTGCTGGACCCAGTGGGTCACCCTGCTGAACACCGACAGCAGAATCGATAACATGGTTTTCGTAAAACAAGTTAGTATTTTGACTATAACATTGCCAAACGTAATGATAAATTTCGGGGGTATTATTAGCCACTTCTTTCAGCAAGGTTACCCTATCGATAGAGTTAAAAGCATTCCTTAGGTCAACCTTCACAAGAACATCTGCATCAGAGTTTGTTAAAAATGTACGCACTGAATGTACCACAGCCTCACAGCCACCTCTAGTGCCAAAACCTAGTTGAGTAGGCTGAAATTTGGTCTTAAGGTTAGAAATTATGTGCCTGCAAGCTAATTTTGAAGTTAAACGTCGAAATGTGGAACCAACGGCAATAGGACGGATATCGTTATCCTTTTTTTTGAAGGCACATAATCTTGCCCCATATAAGAATGGAATGAAATTTGGATTAACATTACCAGAAAGCATAAAGTTACTTAATTTTGTAATGTCTTTAAGAAGTACTCCGCCGGCGTCACCGGCAGAAGCGCTTAAAAGATCTTTAAGATGTTTAGGCGTAATTCCGTCAATGCCGCCAGCAGAGCCATTCGAAAATGACATAATAAATACAAATACTTTAATTTCAGATAATTGGTGGATCCCCTTACGTCACCAATACATTATATGTTCGAGCGTTCTACGTGTCTGTATAATATATAAAGGTCAAATATTAAACCACTTTACAGTAAATTGAGCATCAGTGTTAGCGGCACGTGTAACATTATTTTGTATTTATGTTTGGCCCTTCAGACTTTGTACATACACAAACATAAACATAAGAGATAAATTGTTGCCGCAGGCTAACGAAACTATGTAAACACAAAGGCGAACGCTGCTGGCGATAATTTTGAAATGTTAATTTAATATTAATAATATTTTGATATTTCTTTGTGGTGGTGGAGTAAGAGAGTCCATCATCACTTTTCGTCCCATGGGTTCCACATTCTTCTGTATGAGATGGCTTTGGGCAACGGCAGAATTATGGCATGGCTTCCGATAAATGACGGAAACTATCTTATTTTCTGGCTGACTTAAAATTCCAAACCAACTACGTTGAGCAACGTCTAAGGTACGAAACATGGCACTGCCATTATTATTCCACTTGCCAAGCGTGATGATTAGCGAATCCTCCCGAGAACAGGAGAAGCGCATGTCTAATAGTAAAGTTCTACAGGCTGATGAAAAATAAATAATAATTTTCTTAGAATTATCTTTTATTATATTTTTATTTGAACAATCTTGCGGACTAAATTGGAAAGCCTTTTTACTAATAGAAACGGTTTTCGGTCCTCATCGCTCACTATACGTGTACAGCAGTATTATGCGACTATTCCACGATTGTATTCTGTGTAAACGTGGTCCTTCCTCGGTCGAGCCGGCCCTTTCGTTCTGCCGCCATAATCCGCTGCATCGTGGCCAAACCTAAAAACCAACCAAAAAACGACAAAGTCAACGAGGTCTAAGTACAAATGTAATCTTTTTATTTTGTTTATAGGTATGTCCATATTTATAATATAGATATATATCTTGAAATTTGATATTTATTTATTATTGTAGTTATTTGCTATTTACCTGAAGTGCCATTAAGTACGCATTTTTGTACATGGTGTTCAAATAAAGCTTTAATATATAAATATATAGATTTGACCTATGGATTGCTTCATATATGGATTGCTGGCAGACGGTTTGTTTCCCTTGTCACCAGGTATGACACCAATGGAGCAATAATGGGTATAGGATATCCTTACAAAGCCAGTACACGGTCAGTTTACTTATTCGATTTACTGGAAATAATTACAACTACAATTTTACTCTGCATAAAATTAAATTGTAAAATTATAAACGTTAAAATGAGTCTTTGAGACGTTCATATTTAGATTAATAATATTTTTCCGATCAAACCCTCGTATATCCAACCGAGGACATTTGATACGAAAAGCCGATATATTATCTCCACCCTGACCACTTTACTCTCATAAAATCGGATCATTAATTCTATTTTTCACGCATATTGGTTATGATTTGATACAGGGTTTTACTTTACGTTCAATAGAACAAGAATAATATCTATTTTGTATTTTTATTTCTTTCTTTATTATGTCCAAGCACATAATAAATACCTGTAAACAGTGTCATTCATATTAATAGCTCCTCTAGCTTAAGATTATTGCTAAGTTATAATTTTGTATACCTAAATACGCATGTGTTCATGCTGGAATAGGCTACAGTATTTATTACATTAGAATATTTATTTCATTCGAAAGTAAACACATATTTCTTAATATTTTTTAGCTATTTATGAATCATAAAGAGATTTCATGGAATTTTAATGTAAAGTTTTATTGTTATTTAAAGCCTATACCGTAAACTTAAGTCATGAATTATTATTTATTTATTTAATAATTGCATTTCATGTACGGTCGACAAACGGGTTGGCAACCGCAGTTTTTATTTTTATTTTTATTCGTTATCGTCGTCTTTCTAAGACGCTGCTGCTTTGTCTCTCCTTCATGGGATGAAATGGGAATATTTTTACACTGTCACTACACAGCGAGGAAGTAATTTTTTTAACAATTTAAGAACATTACTAAAGCTATGTTCTTTTATATTTAAAGGCAGTTTTATTTACATTTATAGATATCAAATAGGGACTACAGGTTATGTAGTACTAAATAAAATATAATATAGCACAATTTAGATAAAATACGATGCTATCAGCAAAAAAGGAATCCGTTTCTCATAACCTTATACTAGACTTAGAAAGCAGAAAAGAAAGAAACATTTATTGCAAGCACACCACTCACATACTAAGACACGTAAGTTTAAATATTTAACACATTAATCAATGTATGTATAAAAAATATTTTTTTGAATACATTTAACATATATCACAACTACGCAAATTTACAAATTACATTTAAAATACTTTCCCGTGTGTTGTGCAGGTTGGACAAACGCAGCTCACAGTTTATGATATTACCAAAAGAACATCGCTGAGTTTCAGTAAGCATAGCAACATTATCCTACTATTTATTCTCTAAGTGGTCCTTTGGTGGTTGAAGCGAACAAGTCAGACAAACGAGTCAAGGAAACATTAACAACACTGTTGCTATAGTACAGCAAAATCGATGCTCTATCACGACAAACAATAAAAACTATCCATTATTAGCAATGACTATTCTTAAATATAATTATAATTGAAACTATCTCTTTCACTCTTTTCGGCCTCTGCGTGGCTTTATTTTTTATTTTTAAGGGTGACAAACAAGCACACAGTCCAGCTCATGGTAAGTGGTAGCTGTGGCCCATAGACATCTACATCTATCTTCGTTTGCAAATTAAAATGCAGATGCGCCGTCAGCCGTGAGGACTAAGATAGAATGCATGTTTTCCAGTAAAATGGGTCTCCGCTTCTATTTTACGCTGGTATTCTGTGAGAGCGTGGTCCTTCCCTGGTCGAGCCTACCCATTCGTGCTACAACTATACTAATAATATAGCTGTAGAATGGCTCTACCACGCTTCAAACAAAGTACGTATCGCTAATAAACTAATTTATAAAATAATAATCTAAATTGTCCTAATGAATGTAATATCTGTGTTCTAAACTAAATAAAAATTGGGATGCGAGTGAAAAGAGTTTTAAAGTGAACATCCCTCAACATAAAACTCATATACATTAACATCCATGATAATACGAGTATTCAAATATAGGTATTATGTTTTATTTATTGTTTCTTACAAAAGAAATGAGATAAAACACCGCATAGATAAATATAGAAATAAATAAATATAAAAACAAAAAGTTTTTTGTGCGTTCATAGACTTGGAGAAGGCTTATGACAGAGTGGATAGGGATGTGTTATGGCAAACACTGAACTCATTTGGGTTGAGCGCTGGCTTGATACAGGCATTGTAGTATCTATATAGGGACTCTAGTGCCTGTGTCAGGATCAACGGGGCCTACTCGGACTGGTTTGGCATCCATAAAGGTGTCAGACAAGGCTGTGTGGTTTCCCCGTGGCTGTTTAACCTATTTATGGACAGTTGTTTGGAAAATTTGAAAGTAGAAGAATGCGGGTTAAGAATGGGTGAGTTAACCGTCAAATGCTTTTTGTACGCCGATGATCAAGTCATACTTGCGTCGTCGGCAGCCGAGTTGTAAATGATGGTTACATTAATGAACAGGACATTAAAAAAAAGGGAATGAAAGTGAACGCAAGACGAAAGTTATGGTTTTTGAAAGAGAAGAAAGTAAAACAATATGTGAAATAAGAATAGAAGGGGAGTTGGTAGAGCAAGTAGATGAGTTTGTGTATTTGGGATGTGTGTTTAGCAGGGATGGTAGATATGATAAGGATATAGAACGACGAGTGAATGCAGGAAATAGAGTGAATGGGGCTCTACACTCTATTGTGAAAAGTCAGAATGTGTCCAAAAAGGCACGTATGGCAATTCACAATGCTGTGTTAGTGCCTACTTTAATGTATGGTAGTGAAAGTTGGGTGTGGCAGAAGAAGCACGAGAGTAGAATAAATGCTGTAGAAATGCGGTCATTAAGGAGTATGTTAGGGATGAATCTAAATGACAGAGTGAGAAATTGTTTAATAAGAGAAGAGTGTGGTTTGCAAGATGATGTTGTGACCAGGATTAAGAAAGGAATGCTTCGGTGGTTTGGTCATGTAGAAAGAATGAATGAGAAAAGAGTGACAAAGAAAATTAATGTTGCAGATGTGAACGGCAGAGTCGGGAAGGGTCGCCCTAGGCGAAAGTTTACCGACCAAATTGGCGATATATTGAAAATGAGCCAAATCAAGAGTACCTTTAACCGACGAGCGTGTATGCGTAGGTATATGGATGTGGAGGAAGCGAGAGAGGTCTGTCAGGATAGTGCCAAATGGAAGGCCATAGTCTCTGCCTACCCCTCTGGGTGACAGGCGTGAGTGTTTATATATATAGATAAATATTTCCTCTATTATAATAAATATGAGAAATATAATGTGTGCAAGAATTTTTGTTAAGAAAATAACGTGTTGCCTGTTTCACGTATAACAACAAAGGAAACGAGATTTTTAAGTGGTTCTCGTCCCCATTCTTCGCTTTTTAACATCTGTGTTGTCTCAAGGAATTTGGTATGTTTTAATGGATGAAAACGTATTTCGCATCTTGAGTACATCCAAGTACCTACTTTGTTTGTATCAAAGTTTACTCTGTTTGGATAGAAGATTACGTGACCAGTGTTTCTAAATTACAAATTCTTTGGTAATTTGGCTCGAATATCAAGCAAAGCCAACATTTATGTGCTTATATGTTATTTTGTAATTTATTTTTGAGCTGTATTTCTTATACATCAGAGGTTTTTTTTTTATAGGATAAGGGTCACAAACGAGCATACAGTCCACCTGATGGTAAGTGGTTGCTGCGGCCCATAGACATCTACATCTATCCTCGTTTGCGAATCAAAATGCAGATGCGTTGCCACCCGTGAGAACTTAGATGGAATGCCTCATTTCCAGTAAAAAGGGCCTCCGGCCACCTGCACTCACCAAGCGAAACGCAGAGGTAAACCTCTTCTTCACGCTGGTATTCTTTGAGGTCGTGGTACCACCCCGGTTCGAGCCCGCCCATCCGTGCGACAGCAAAAGCTGCCGCGTGGCTCTACCACTGTTATAATGAGGTCATGACACTCTACCATGAAATTAAATTTGTATGGGAAAACCTATGCAAACTTCTATTCCCTACACCATTGTGATTTCCCTTCCCCATATAAGTTTTCCTTTGTAAATACTTGTCACCACATTTTAATTTTTAACAAAGTACGTAAGTATAGTAATATTATTCGTATAATGTAAGTATAATAATGAAAATATATTTTGAAACCTGACGAAAGCCCTATACACACTATTATCCCTTAATTTAAGGGGCTTAGGGGTTATTTTTTTAAACTGAAACACTTATATTTTAATTTGTAATAAGAAGTCTGTGTACTTGTATAATTTTCAGATATCTAGCATGAAATTAACTTTGTATAGGAAAACCCATATGCAAACTTCCATCCCATAATTTAAAGGCTGGGAGGTGATTTACCAAAATCCTACATAAAAAAATTTCAAGTTTTAGAAGTGTTTTGTTGTTTGTGTAAAGAATTTTGTTGATCATCAGTGAGTGAGTCAGTGACGAAATCAGGGTTTTTAGATATCAATAAAATCTTAATTATAAGGGTCATGCAATTGAAACTTTATACATTAAATAAGTCTACTATTGACATCGTATCTAGAGAATTTTGTTTATCTGGTATAATCTAAACTCTAGTTATGAGGAATTAAAAAAAGATGAAGCGCTTCGAGAAAAGGTAGATAGTGCTTTGTTTTGATTTGGTTAGCTCATCTTCGCGGGGGTACTACCGTGCCCCCAGACTTAATATTGACGCTTATTAAGTACCAAATTATGTTTCCATTAATAGTTTATATTTTCAGTTTAAGCTTGCGCAGTTAAGAGCCTCGTAGCCGATAGGGATTGCTAAATACTTTCTGTAATAGTTTTAGTTAATGACGCGTAAAACTTATAGACTTTGTTCGAGCGTTAATAGATGGATTATGTAATAAACAGCTGGCGTATGTATTAACTTCGCTAAGAGTGAATGAATTTATAGATTAAAGTTGATTTAAAACTTATTGTGGATTTTAAACCGGGCTTCCTTCAGTCTTAAAAGAATTTTAATTTTTGTATCAAGCTACGCAAATGAACTTTCAAAAAATGCAGCCATTTATATCGTTTTGATACTTAAAAGCTCACGCATTAAACCTTTCCCGTTAGTAACCTAGAATCATACAAGTGGTAAAATTTTAAATGTTGTACAACTGAATTCAATGTAAATAAAATGGGAACAACATCAATGTAGTCGAAGTCAATAAAATACGCATTATTAAGGATAACTCAAACACTACTGTTCAGATCTTGATCAAATTTATATGGGACCACATGAAAAGGCACGAGCCTTCAAATAAATAAGAACCATTAAATTCAGTTCACCAAGAAAAATTTGCTGAGGTAACAAAGATAACAAAATAGGTAACATTAATTGCTATGCAGACGACAACTTTTCTATACATACATTTATATAATTTTTAACATTAATTTTAGTTTTAATTAACTTTTGCACTTTCCTAATATATTTATTAATTTTTATGTATTTCTTTAACTTTCTTCCACTGCAGTTAATCTTTGCTGCTGTTCTTGATGTGACATAATCATCACTAGTCAAATCGATTGTGTATGTGACATATTGGATCCATTGTTACCGGGGCGCAAATAAATAATGTCTTATTTTGGGCGTTACTTATAAATATCAACTCATAATTTGATTTGAACTTCGGCTCTCGTACTTAATTCTTTATTAAGATAAATCGACTGCCTCGTCGGTCTAGTGGACGTAAACGCAATTACTGGTCACGAGGTCCCGGGTTCGAATCCCTAGTCGGGTTTAAGTCAGTTAATGGGCTTTTCCAGAAGAAGAGCAGAGTGACTGACATAGCCCAACGGATTAGTAAGCTGAAGTGGCAATGGGCTGGCCATATACCTCAAATAACCAACAACCGATAGTAAGAAAGGTTCTCGAGTGGCGACCTCGTACCGGCGGACGAAGTGCAGGACTTTTAATAATTGGTAGAGCCATGCTGCAGCTATATTAGTAGTATAGTTGTAGTATGAATGGGTTGGCTCGACCGGGGAAGGACCGTGCTCTCAGAATACAAGCGTTAAATGGCAGCTTAATACTGATGTATATCGTATGGTGAGTGTAGAGAACCGGAGACATTTTTTACTGGAAAAGAGGCATTCCATCTTAGTCCGCACGGGTGACAACGCATCTGCATTTTGATTCTTTATTCAAGATAGATGTGGATGTCTACGGGTCACAGCAACCACTTACCATCAGGTGGACTGTGTGCTCGTTTGTCACCCTATCCTATATAAAAAGGGCGTCCCCGCACGTAACGATCTGGTTAGATATGCAGGAAGTCGATGGACTCAGGACCGTGCTTTGTGACATTCTTTGGGGGAGGCCTATGTTCAGCAGTGGAATTGTGAAGGGTTGTAATGATGATGATGATGAACGGGCTTTTCTAAGACATTCTCAGTAGCAGCCTGAAGTTGGGAAGTTGGCGGTCTTTCACCCCTACGACCGAAAAGCACGTAAAGCCGTTATTGACAAATGAGCACAGTCAACATGATAGTAAGTAGATGCTGTAGCCCATAGAGATCTACATTCATCCACAGTTAAGAATCAAAATGTGCATGCTGAAGACTAAGATAGAATGCCTCTTTTCCATAAAGAGAAGAGAAAAAAGAAAAAGAGTCTGCGGTTCTCTACACTCACCATACAATACACAGCAGCATTAAGCTGCAATTTTACGCTGGTATTCTGTGAAAGCGTGGTCCTTCCCCGGTTTTCCATCAGTTATCTCTTACGACACCCACAGGACGAGGTGGGATAGTAGAACTATTATATATAATGCAATAATAATATTTCTAATCATTTAGAAATGTACATAATATTTTAAAAATGTTACTGCAGTACGATGGTTTATAATTTTTTGTTTTGTTGTCATAATTAAATTACTGTGATATTGATTTAAAATAATATCCAAAATATATCTTAACACATCGTGATGGGAAATACAAACTGGCTGGACATGTTAAATGGTGTATGATTAACCATGAATTCAAAACTGTACGAAATTTATTCTGCGATGTAACGTATTGCAATTTTGATTCCATCCATGACCTGAAGCAATTCCGTGCGTTTATTTTATCCATATCGCAGTTGCGATCTGTAGTTTGCCGCCATATTTGGCACTATAGGTCAGCTGATTGGGACGGGATGCGGACTTTTTTTGCATCCTACCCTTGGGGGCAGGTTTGCTTCTCGCCGGAATATCCCAGCGTTGTTGCCGATTCTGTTGCTGATGTGGTACTTCAGGGTATGGAACTTTTTATTCCATCCTCTGTGGTGCCTATCGGAGGCAGATCCCAGCCATGATTTGGTCGCCCCTGTAAAATAGCATCACGCTATAAGCAAGAGTGCTACCGGGCCTGGTCTGACGCATCAACGTCTCGGGGTGTAAACATCAGCGCACTTATGAAGAAGTATAATTCCGCCTCCAGGTCCTTCAAAAGCGTCATTGCCAAGGCAAGGCCTGTGCACATCGGCAGAATTGGCGAGAAGCTAGTTCGCCTTCCTTCGGGAACCCGTGCATTCTGGTCTCTCGCCAAGGCTGTCCAAGGGAACTTCTGTCAGCCATCTCTTCCATCTCTGCACAGAGGACGATTCACTGGCCCATGCCGCAAAGAAAGCCGATCTGTTGAGCTCTCTTTTTGCGTCCAACTCGATGACAGGGGGAACACACCGCCGACCATCCCGCGATGTGAGTGCTCCATGCCAGATGTACGATTTACACAGCGCTTGGTCCGCAAAGCACTCTTCTCCCTAGACGTCAGCAAGTCGAGTGGGCCTGATGGAGTCCCTCCCATTGTGCTGAAGACGTGTGCTCCGGAGTTGGCACCGGTTTTAGCGCATCTTTTCCGGTACTCCTACTCCCAAGGCGTAGTCCCCAACTCATGGAAGACAGCTTTGGTGCACCCGATCACTAAAAAAGGCGACCGCTCAGACCCGTCCAACTACAGGCCTATCGCCATCACCTCCTTGTTCTCCAAAATATCTGTCACTGTCACTTTTAATTTGTTTATGTTGTATTTTATGTAATAAATAAAAACTGATGATTGAAATATCTTTCCTTCATAAAATATCCACTACTCCATTTCGTCCCGTAGGTGTGGTAAGAGACAACAGAGGAAAACTGAAACATAAGATAGGCAGCGGTATGTTCATGATAAAAACTTATAATAATAATAAAAACTACGGTAGCCAACTCGCGTGCCAAGCTTGGAAACTATGGCAAAATATAGGCTGGTTATATAGTGATATAGGTGGATGGATGATTGAAAAACCCGCCCTTAGTTCTGTGAAAAAGGTATTACTAATTTATTTCGGGCCGTTTATTTACTAGTCATTGCTTATGGGGGGTATATTGCCATAGTTGCCACGTTTGGCGAGCGGGTTGGCAATCGCAGCTTTTTTATTGCTGTTTTGCCGTTATCAGAAAGATGCTGTTGCCCATCCTCAGTCTAAGTTTCCCTCTGTCGCCTTTTACCACACCCACGGGAAGATATGGGGTAGTGAGTATTCTTTCCCGCCACTACACGGGTAACACGCACAACCAGTGCGTGTTGCCAATGATGACCTATGAAATTGAGACGTGGTCCTTCAATGCTGGATGGATGAGGAAGCGCAAGGTCGCTCAGCGAGCTATGGATAGGGCTATGCTCGGAGTTTCTCTGCGTGATAAACATAGAAATGAGGATATCCGCAGTAGAACCAGAGTGACCGACATATCCCAACGGATTTTTAAGCTGAAGTGGCAATGGGCCGGCTATATAGCTCGAAGAACCGACAACCGATGGGGAAAAAGATTCTCAAGTGGCGGCCTCGTACCAGCGGACGAAGTGTAGGGCGTCCCTACACTAGATGGAGTGACGACTTGGTAAGATATGCAGGAAGTCGATGGATGCAGGTGGCTCAGGACCGTGCTTTGTGGCATTCCTTCTGGGAGGCCTATGTTCAGCAGTGGACTTGTGAAGGGTTGTAATGATGATAATTATTTACTAGTCAGTGTGACAGCGATACTCCTACCGCTTGCCGTTCTAAGCTTATCGCGCATAGATGGCGTGCGACGAATATGCCACGAATTCTAGATTGTTTTTAAAGAAATTGTAAACCACCTGCGATTAGAACCCAGAATCTGTGGTTTAGTTTATACATGGTGGAGCCACGCTGCAGCTATATTACGGTTGTAGCACTAATGGGTTGGCTCGACAGGGGAAGGACTACACTCTCACTGTACACATTACCAAGTCAATCTATGTATCAATCTATGGACTGAATAAATTAACCGACTTGGTATTACATGGATCTCACAACTTTTTACGGTAGAAGAACTGAGTTGCGAGACTTGGCTTTTTTTACAAGTTATGTTTTTGATGGCATCTCATTTCTTTTTGTAGATAGTTATATCTAGGTAGCTATTTACACCTATTATTCCATTATACATATATAGGTACACTGATTCATTCACTGCAAATGTAACTTTGTAATACTATATAATTATATGGGATTACAAAGGTATGAGGAAATTATATGCAACGTGGAGGATTGTCTGTATAAAAACAATGTGGGAAAGGAAGATGTTGAGGCCATACGTCAAGACATTTCGTCCTTATTACGTCGTAGCTCAGTGCCGAAACTAAATCTCCCCAAAGACGAGATTAAAGCGTTGTACAACTTACGCAACAGACCAGAGCTCACGATTCTCCGTGCAGATAAAGGAAATGCTACGGTAATAATGGATACGTCAGATTATAATTTGAAAATACAACAACTTTTATCGGACGAAAGTACGTACAAAAAGGTCAAAACAGACCCTACAACCAATGTGCTTAAAACAACTAGCGATCTAATAAAGAATTACTCCGAAAAATTAAATCTCGACGTAAACTCGATAATACCACCGTGTACTAAAGCACCGAGGTTATATGGGTTACCGAAAATACACAAACCAAACGCTCCACTACGTCCCATCGTGAGCCAAATCGATTCACCAACTTATAAGTAGCTAGAGCTCACACAAAGGATTCGTACCATTTTGTTAGTGAGATAAAAGACCTACATCTTGCTGACAATGAAACTATGGTCAGTTTTGATGTTCAGTCACTATTTACATGCTTACCTATTGAAGACTGCATCTCAATTGTAACCAGGAAGCTAGAAGAATACAACATGCCTACAGAATATGCAGTATTACTCAAACACTGCCTTACATCTGGCTATCTATTGTGGAAGGAGGAGTTTTACAAGCAAGTAGATGGAGTGGCGATGGGCTCACCTGTATCTCCCATAGTCGCCGACATATTCATGGAGAACTTTGAGGAGAAAGCCCTTCTTACTGCTCCTGTAAATCCAAGATTCTACAAGCGGTATGTAGACGACACTTTCACAATTTTACCATCTGACAAAGTAACTGCATTTTTAGACCACCTTAATTCCATAAACTCTAAAATACAATTCACAATGGAGTTAGAGGCAAACAATTCTTTAGCTTTCCTAGATGTTTTAGTCATCCGAAATCCTGATAACACTATTGGTCATACTGTGTATAGAAATAAGACCCATACTAACCGATATTTAAATGGTGAATCGCACCATCATCCATCACAGTTAGCTACCGTGGGAAAATCTTTGTTTCAGAGAGCACGAGGGATCTGTGACAGAAAACATCTGGCCGCCGAGCTTCAGTACGTCGAGCAAGTATTGCAAGACAACAAGCTTCGGGTCCCGCGCCTACGTCACAGTGAACGAGTGAAGCCAACCACAGTCGAGCGTGTGCCTGCTGTACTATCCTATGTCAGAGGAGTCACAGACAAGGTTGGCTACATCTTGAAGCGAGCTTCTATTAAAACATACTTCAAGCCGCCGAAGAAGATTAGTAAATTTTTACCATCCGTCAAGTGTAATATCCCTCTACAAGATGCAGGAGTGTACAAGCTTGATTGCGAATGTGGTCTCTCTTACATAGGACAAACAAAAAGATCCATTAAAACCCGCGTGAAAGAACATATAGCTGACGTGAAGCACCGACGCTCTGGGAAGTCTGCAGTCTGTGAACATGTTCAAGATCGTCCCCGCCATTACATCAGATTTGATAGACCACAAATCCTTGCAAAAGAACACCGATTCCTACCAAGGATGATACGCGAGGCTATTGAAATTAAAAAACATCCTAATTTCAATAGAGAAGATGGATGGGTGCTGCCATCTGCTTGGGATCCTATAATTAACAAAATTAAATCCAAACCCAAGCATAACACTGCAAGACTTCAGGACACTGTTAGTTCATTCTGCGTAAATCGAACCAAAAAAATTAATATTAAAAAACTGAAGGTAGCCGGGCTAACTGTGACATCGGGACGTCAAACATCTCAGTCCCCCCCGTGACCATGGGTTGCTGAAAAGCACTCGAAACGTCGGGAATAAAAATAATAAAATAAACGCGATAAAATCCGTAAAAAACAGTTTTATTCAATGTGTAGTGTTCGCGTAAATATAAGAAATCATTACAAAGTTATTTATGCAGTTGGTGTATCTCGAAAACTGGACCGAAATTGTAAAATATTTTAATTTTTCCTCGATTTATATATTAAACAATATTTGTATTCCAAATTTGAAGTTTCTATGTCTGTTAGAAGTGCCTCAGAGTTTTGATGATCGGTCAGTCAGTGAGTGACAAAATTAAGAAACTTTGACTAGTTATAACTCTTAAACTACTGGTTCAAATTTAATGAAATTTGAAATATACCGAGTCTATACAATGCATACTTGGTTTGTAAAAATTCAGTCTTCTACTTTTATCCATAATGAAGTTATAGAGTTTCGGAAATGGCCTGAACTGCTTCGAGAAAAGGATGGTACGGCCGTGCCGCTTTTTTACTCGACTTGGCGGGGGCACTACCGTGCCCCCAGATTCATAATGTAATTATGAGCTACGTAAAAGCGTTCATATGCTGTTAATGAATTAGTTCTATAGACAATGAGATGACGAAGCCTCGAACTAAACTATAGATACAAATTTTTCAACATTAATATGATGTTAATTTATTAGTTTTATAGATAATGAGATAACGAAGCCTCGAACTAAACTATACATACAAATTTGTGACTTTATACTATGGTTTCAGCTTTGTAAAATAATCTAGTTAGTTACCAAGTATTGGCATAGTATTAAGTTAATAGTTTATGTTATATTTGTATGTTATATTATAAATTATTAACTTAATACTATTATCAAATACGGAAAAATTTAAAGATTCACAAATATCTAGTAAAATTTAAAAAAAATATTTTGATAAGGTACTATTTACTAGAAAGCATTATTTTATATATTATGATTAGTACATCCGTGCTCTAAAGCCGCGTATCCACCGAAAATATTGACCACATTTTTGTTTCCAACTGTTTGCAACTCAACAAAAGTTACCAACTTTTGTTTCCGATGTTTCCGCACCGAATTAAAACATGTCGCCAACAATTTGAGGAACATTTTAGTTGACAACTTGTTGTCTCCACCAAAGTTTTGTTGGCAACAATATGTCTTCAAGTGACGATATTATGCAGGCAGCTGCAGTATTTATAGTTTTATGCAAATAAACACCAGTAGTTTTGGAATTATCCTTAATAATGCGTATTAATATTGAAGTCGGTTACAGGCAAAATTTTTAATTTCATTAGTTGTCTCTCTTCCTCTCTTTTTAGAAACCCTTACCTCCACACTAGGATTTTCTCCTGTATCGCAGGGACAGTTTAAATACATAGAACAGACTTAGAACAATTATTTGTAGGCCATACAAATACTTGTTCCCACGACCCTTAGCGCTGCAACTCATTACTAAACCACTGCGCCATGGAGTAGTCACTTGCCTGTTTCACATTTTTTGCTATTTACAAACATGCGACACGCGACTTCATTATTACTGAAAGACTGGCAATGAGGAGTATTAAACACAACCAGTGTATGCTGATCTTGCATGAGTAGGCAATCACTAGTACTGGGATGTCTACTTACACTGAAACTTATTTTAAGTTCATTGGCATTATACGCGGAAAAATCGAAAAATCAAATAATAAATCTGTAACTATGGCGTCAGTAACTAAGTACTTAATTATCTAGATCTACCCATAAATAATAATATAATTTTGATTACACACATCAGATAATATATTTTGTGAACGATATAAATTCATTAATGTGTCGACTAACTCGTTCGTCCACGTGACAGACATGTTGCCGACAAATGTTTCCAACCAGCGTCTCCACAGAGGGAACAAATGTTTGCAACAAGCGTATTCCATTGATGTTGCCATCGAAAATGGAAAGTTTTTTTTTACAAGTTTTGTTGCCAACACTAGGTAATTACAGAAACATTTGTTACCAACGCGTGTTGACAACACAAAAGTTGGTAACAAAACTTTGGTGGAGACGCAGCTCAACACGGTAGCGCCGCAATTAAGTTACAAACTACATTTTAAACAGTTAATCGCGTTACAGTTTGAATCTTGATAATTTAAATTGAATTTAGACGTATCCATTAATGCTCATGTTTCCGTTTTTTTCACGATAAGGAATTAGCACGTGACAGGAATTTAATTCATTTTACCGAAAACTGTTACAGTTACAGCCTATGCCAACACTCCATTGCTGAACATAGGCCTCCCCCATATACTGCCTCATAGCGGATATTTGTAAGTGGGTTGGCAACCGGAGTTGTTTTTTATTTATATATGTTATTATTAAGACGCTGCTGTCCATCTTCTGGTTTGTGTCCCTCTGTAACCTCTTACGACACCTATAAGGTAAAATTAAACACGAAAAACTTTTTTAACGTATATCACGTTCATAACAAAACTGAATTGCCATTTTAGCTTCAAAAAATAATCTGCACTGGATATTATAATTATATAGAATTTTAATTAGCTGCCTACAACAGTCTCTGTGAAAAACTGTTTGTAACAGATAGATACCGAAGTTATTTCATAAAAAATTCGTTTTATTTATCAGTAGAAAACACCCTATTTATATATACACGACAGCATAGGTTTTTTTTTAATAATAGCAATGCTTTTAACATGACTAATATTCCCTTTAACTACTTCTGGTAAGCTTTAAATGCTTGTCCCAGGAGTGGTTCACGACAGTAGTCGAAATTCGAATTCGATCCCACAACCCTGTTATTAGGCTAGTGTCGCTTCAAGATTAACTCCTGTTTACATTTAATGATGCATTAATCTGTGTAAAAATGGAAACGTTTAATGCTTTATAAGCTACATCGCCTCATTGCGACCTCTAATTTTTATTCATCATGTTCTCAATAATTTAGTTTCCCCAAAGCGATTCCAACATTTTTAGTACCATAAAATTTAATTACATTAAGTATCAAAATTAAAGCAACTTAACTCGTGGGACGTTCTGCATTTGCTACACAAAATGAGAAGAATTTGATAAAATATAAAATTATTTAATTACCACTCTCAAAACTGTCTGTCCGTTTTAAACTTTTATACATGGCTGAAAAAAGTATTCATTCGGGTTCCGGTGGTGGTACATTTTTAATTACTGTGTTTAAAACTTCAAACGTTAAGCATCGGGTAAGATTAACGTGACCACACGTCCCGCTTTTCACGGGACAGTTCCCGCTTTTAAGTTTCCATTATCCATGCTATCACTTTACGGTCCGTACTACGGGTATCAGTTTTGCCAGCATATGATATACAATAATCCAGATCAGTATATCCATCCAGTTAAGTATTTCTACAAAATATTTATTTGCTCCTCTAAAAATACAAAAAGCCAGCACCACCCACCACCAGAATATAACATTAGTTTTATTTTCACTTTTCATCTTTGTGAAAAGTATTCATGACCATAAGTGAAAATAACAACACATATGTATTTTATTATTAAATCCTTAAAAATCCACCCAGGGAAAAAATAATTGCTCACTAAATACATCCATTTTATACCTCGCCTAGGGAGGTTTATTATTGTCATACTGCATGCATTGATAGGCGGATCGACGATCGCATTACCGGACGTTTCGCTATTGCGACGCTGCTGTCCGTCACCGATGTAGGTGGTTTACACCTGGCAAACACAAAATGGTTATACCGCCATCTGTAGGCCCGCATCGGCATCTGTAGATCCGGAGGCCATAAGAATTTTCTCTCATGTCTCATAGTCACTTCTGACAACACCCGAGGTACAAAATGAAGTGGTAGATCCTCTGACTCGTACCTCACGACAACTGCTGCCGCAACGACACTGGGTTGAATGCTCGCTTGAATTTAGTTTAATTTCCAAGTTTGTTCTACTCCTATACCACTGAAATTTTTTATAGGATAGGGTGACAAGCGAGCACACAGTCCACCTGATGGTAAGTGTTTATTGTGACCCATACATCTATCCTCAATAAAGACTTAAGATGCAGATGCGTTGTCACCCTGAGGACTAAGATGCATTGCCTCTTTTCCAGTAAAAAGGGTCTCCAGTTTACTACACTCACCATACGAAACATAGCAGTGTTAAGCTGCTATTTTACGCTGGTATTCTGTGAGAGCGTGGTCTTTCCCCGGTCGAGCCGACCCATTCGTGCTACAACTATATTACTAATATAGCTGCAGCATGGCTCTACCACGTAAAAAAAGTTGTTAATTGCAATTTTAGGTACTGATATAAAACTACTTAGCTGTGCAGAATGTTGTTGTGAAGTAACCTGCATTTTGAAGTAATATTAAATGATGGGAAAAGCTTGCGCATGAATGTCCTATTCGAATTCCTACGACTTTGTAAGAACACTACTAGGAAGTTCATGTAAAGAAAGTGCTGGTAGGTTGTCCCATCACGGTTCTCTAAATAATGTTATCCGAAGAGCTTTTATCAATTAATAAAATATTGCACGCCTCATAACGCTATCCGTTATTAGGTAGTGTATTACTAGCGATACGTCACGGTCAAGCAGTTTTGTGTTCTTAAAATGTCTCTATAATAAACACATTGCACTTATACAATAATATGAGTAAGGGTTTTTTTTTTATAGGATAAGGGTGACAAACGAGCACATAGTCCACCTGATAGTAAGTGGTTGCTGCGGCCCATAGACATCTACATCTTTCCTCGTTTGCGAATCAAAATGCAGATGCGTTGTCAACCGTGAGGACTAAGATGGATTGCCTCATTTCCAGTAAAAAGGGCCTCCGGCCACCTGCACTCACCAAGCGAAACGCAGAGGTAAGCCTCTACTTCACGCTGGTATTCTATGAGGTCGTGGTACCACCCCGGTTCGAGCCGGCCCATCCGTGCGACAGCAAAAGCTGTCGCGTGGCTCTACCACTGTTAAGACCACTATCAAGCAAACACTCTAATTAATCCAACTTATATTTTCTAAAAATAATTTTAAATTGCTAGTATGTAAAAAATGGTTTAAAATTTTACGTGGACGTCCGGATGTTGATTTTGTATGTGGTCACGAAAACTCCCGAAAAAATTGACGTATAAAGACCGGGGTTTTTGGTACTAGCTTCAGAATTACATAAACTGGTTCCCCATTTCATATGAATATCCTAGTACGCGTAGTTTTTTAATAACATTATTTTCAAATTTTAAAAGTTTTATTGCTATTAAAAATTTAAAGGCACTTCAATATTCTTTTAGACCTTGATAGACAAAAGACAAATGTACTATACAGCCTATATCGTGTTTATATTTTAAGTTCAGTACAAATTTTTATTTACAGATCAAAAAAAAAATCAAAAAAAAAATCAAAAAAAAAATCAAAAATATCTTTATTTCACAACACAGTGGTTTATAATTGTAAACAGAGGTTGGGACCAACCTATTAAGTAATAATAATTACTTGTGCCAGGTGGCCCCGCTCTTCCTTACTATACTCCATATTATATTTAATTGTGCTTGTGAAGACAATTTGGCAAAATACTTATAAAAATAATTAATATTAACATCAGTTTAGAGTGAAACATGAGGCAAAACAACAATCAATTTTTAATAAAATTTAAATATTACCTGAAATGGATTAATTCTGAATTTTAACAAAATCATGTGTGCGAGCCTGCGTGCATGTGTGCGTATGTGTGTGTGTGTGTGTGTGTGTGTGTGTGTGTGTGTGTGTGTGTGTGTGTGTGTGTGTGTGTGTGTGTGTGTGTGTGTGTGT
>JAVANC010000024.1:33685354-33854167 GCA_033319125.1 Parnassius glacialis | reverse complement strand
TTATAGATGATTATAACCCCTGGAAATGAGGTTATCGCTACCAAGCTATTTCTAATTTGTTGTGTTGTTAATTTGTGTAACATACATGATTGTAAGCTGTTATTTAAAAAAAAAGTCCCGCTGGGTTTCTTGCTAGTTCTTCCCAGGACAGAGGTTTTTTTTTCGAACCAGTGGTAATTATACAAAAGAGTGACTTTCAATAAGCATTATTTATAATCTATATTTAATAAAAAAGTTTCTGTTTCTGTTCTGTTCTGTTCTAACCATTCGGTGATCGCTACCAGTTTTCATCCTCGCGATCACGGAGATATCACTGAACAGTTGTCGTCTGGTCATCATAATGAAGTCAATCTAATTTTGTCGAACCGTCAGGGCTCGAACAGGTCCACTTCCTGTGCGGCCGCTTCTGCAAGAAAGAGTTCATCATAAAGAGTTCCTCTTTCTCCATGAAGTCGGCCAGCTGCTGGCCCCTTGGGTTCCGTTGCCCTATTCCAAATTTCCCTAATTTCAGCTCACCGTTCTCTCTTGTACCTAGTTTTGCATTAAAGTTTCCCATTAACACCGTGTAGTGGGTTTCAGAGGAACGCATGGCTCTAGATATGTCCTCATACATTTACTCCACCTCCTCATCGTGATTTGCTGAGGTTGGTTTGTAAACCTGTACGAGCTTCAGCGAATACCGTATGGTGATTCTGAGTATAAGGTACGCAACGCTCGTCAACACACTCTCAATCTTTACAACGTTGTTAATGAGAGACTTCTGGACGATATCTGGTGATAGAACAAGTTGCCGGATTCGAGGCTTACCGTTTTCTCCTCCTCTTTTCGGACCTTCGATAATCCTAAAATATGCCAGCGTAACTTGTCTATCTCTTCTTCCAGCTCCACGATCTTCTCGTTAGTCCTCAGAGTGCATGCGTTGTATGTTGCCAGGTCGAGACGTCTTACGTTGTAACCGAACCTCCACCGGAGATTCTTAGCACCCCCTGCTCCGCCGTTATCATGGTCGCCACCGTAGCCAGGAATAGCGGAACCGCCGGGGACTGGGGGCCCTCTTTTTGTCTTTTTTGTCATGGGGGTATTTGCCATAGTTGCCACGCTTGGCGAGCGGGTTGGCAACCGCAGTGTTTTTTACTGTAAGTTTGTTGGTATCATGAAGATGCTGCTGGCCATCTCTTGCCTATTTCCCTTTGTCGCCTTTTACGACACCCACGGGAAGATATGGGGTAGTGGATATTCTGAACCGCCACTACACGGCATTAACTAATAAACTAGACTAATAAATTTACTAATAAATCGACTACAGCGCCACCTATCCGGTCCAGAATTTAGTTGTTTTATTTTTTGCACTTGATCAACAAGTATTTCAAGTATTTGGCACTAAGCTCCACTTATTATTTAATTCTGGTATATAACAGTGGAATAACCACTATAAGCACCAAGCATAGGATCGATTAAATCATACACAATTATTCATTAATTTCGCTTGAGTCTTACTAACATCATCACTATTATCATTACTACGCTTAAAAAGCCTACTGCTAGACGTTGGCCTTCCCCAAGGACTGCACAAAAATTAGGACTATAATTTTTAAATAAACTGTGTTATTTTATTGGGTTCAGTAAAAAATACAGATGAAATCAAGAAATACAGTTTTAAAATTAAAAGTATAACAGTATTGGTATATACGTGGTAGAGCCATGCTGCAGCTATATTATTAGTATAGTTGTAGCGCGAATGGGTCGGCTCGACCGGGGAACGACCACGCTCTCACAGAATACCAGCGTAAAATAGCAACTTAACACTGCTGTGTTTCGTATGGTGATTGCAGAGAATCGGAAACCCTTTTTACTGGAAATGAGACATTCCATCTTTATCCTCACGGGTGATAACGAACGATTGAATCGCAATAGAAGATAAATGTAGATGTCCATGGGCCACAGCAACCACTTACTATCCGGTGTACTGTGTGCTCATTTGTCACCCTATCCTACAAAAAAATTGGTCTAAACTACATTCGAAAAGAGAGACATATAATTATCTAAATACTATATACCTACTATGCCTCGTTCGTCTAGTTGTTGTAGTAATACGACTGCTGATCTTGAAGTGCCGAGTGCAAATACTGGGTCGGGCCAAATAAAATCAGTTATTGAGCTACTCCATCAGGAAATTCTCAGTAGCTGCCAGAAGTCAGGAAGTTGGTGGTGTCTCGCCCCGTTCCTCGTAAAGCAGGTAAAGCCATTGTTCTTGCGCCCGATTCCTCTCCGGTCGTGTCGGTTTACTGTTCCATCGGACTATGAGAGTGAGGGAATAGATAGTGCACCTGTGCTAGCGCATATACTTGGGTAATATAATCTTATCCTGCCTTGTACGTGTGCTAACTAGTCTCTGTTTAGATAGCTGCAGTGCCTGAGGTTTGGTCTGGAGGACATTATTATTATAAGTATTTACTATACTCCACATTTTGCTAGCCGTAACAAAAAGTGAACATGTTATAAAATTTTACTTAATATTGAGAGAATCGTTGTATTATGGTGTCAGCACCAATTTCCTTGGCTAGACCGGTGAAAAACAAATCTCTTACAGAATACCAGCAAACATTAGCAAGTAAACTTAGATTTTGGAAAAGTACCCACTCTTTTCACTCCTAAAAATGCAAAATATGAATATAAACACAAAAAGTAGATGCGCGTATGGATATTATAAATTTTGTCATTTGGGCTTTGTTATACAGAAATGATCCAACGCACAAACTTGCTAAAGTAATGATCCACAGGCTCTTTTTCCTGTATATTTTCAAGGTTTTTTTTTATATATAGGATAGGTGTGACAACAAGCACACAGTCCACCTGATGGAAAGTGGATGCCGTGGCCCATAGATGTCTTCGTCTAACCTCAATTAAGAATCAAAATACAAATACATTGTCACCTTTGACTAAGATGGAATGCCTCGATACCAGTAAAAAAAACTCCGGTTCTTAAAAAAAAAACAGCAGCAATCAGCTGCTATTTTAGGCTGGTATTCATGAAAGATTCACAAAACACCATTGCATTTACTGATGTGCTCAGGTTAGATATCTGTAGAAAGTCTATATAATAACAGGATACAAAATTAAATGAAGTATATTCATGACCAGCCTAATGGTTAAGAGCGCGGACTGTGTAAACTTGTAAAGTCGTGTGTTCGAATATGCTATTTGACTACCGTCATGAACCACATAAGCATGAAGTGATTAACGGGAGTATAGTATTGATGATGTTCCTGACATTTTTTTATAGGATAATAGTGACAAACGAGGACACAGTCCACCTGATGGTCAGTGGTTGCTGTGGCCCATAGACATCTACATCTATCCTCGATTACGAATCAAAATGCAGATGCGTTGCCACTTGCGGTCTTGTTTCCATTAAAAAGAGAACCGAAGACCCTTTTTACTGGAAAAGAGGCATTCCATCTTAGTCCTCACGGATGACAACGCATCTGCATTTTCATTTACAAACGAGGATAGATGTAGATGTCTATGGGCCACAGCAACTACTTACCATCAGGTGGACTGTGTGCTTGTTTGTCACCCTATCCCATAAAAAAGGCAGTATGCTTAACACGAGCAATCCATATAATTATCTTCTTCATCTATTCTCGATTATCACCAATAAAAATTCAAATACTAGCCACCCCGAAGGACTAAGATGGATTGCCCGGTTCCATTCAAATGGTCTCCAATCCTCCTCACACACAATAAGAAAAACAGGTACGAAAAAAAACACTCATAATATGATACATTATACTGCTATTTACGGTTTTCCTTGCGATCGTTGTCTCTCTCTCTCTCTCTCTCTCTCTCTCTCTCTAGTTTGGTTCTGTCGTCATAATATACTAAAGCGTGACTATAACACGCAAAGTTAATTTCTTAGCGACTGTTATACCAAATAGAATATATTTAATACATTTAAGCTAAAGGAACTTATAAGTGTAAGGTAAACTTTATAGGAGCAGTGCACTTACTATTCATAGCATATACGTAAGGTTACATAAGGCAGGCTAACGAACGCTCTGTCTGGTAGCACTTAATTAAGCTTAGGCAAGTTATTTACTATCTACTAAGTGGCGACAGAGGGTAACTGGAATAGGAAATGTGCAGCAGTAACTTCATCATAACAACTCAATAATATTCTGCGAATGCCAACCCACCTGGCGTACTTGGCGAACATTACAAATATCCCTCGATGGAGCTCAGTCTATGGGGGGGACATATAATGACGATTGAAAATAAATAACATTTATGTACTACTGGTGGGCATAGACATTCTATCATTTACAGAGAGGATAATTGGAAATTTGTCTGCATGCTCCCCCAGTGCGTGTTGCGAGACACAGTGCACATGCCCTTGTAATATTTTATTTCTCAGACATGCACGTGCTAAACCGGCGCCTTGAGCTGCAAATCGTATGTGAGAGGCGGCTTAAGAAAGTTCACTACCACATGTGTTTTTCCACCAGTGGTTTTCGTAAAAGGCGACAGAGAGAAACTAAATCATGAGATGGGCAGCAGCATCTTCCTGATAAAAACTAAAATTAATAGAATACTGCAATTACCAACCTACCTGCCAAGCGAGACAGAGCTCTGTCCCAAAGAGAATGTTTAGAGAATGCCTTTGTTCAGCTGAGGACTTCGATAGGCTATAGTGATGAAGATGTGATCGATACTAGATTGCTCACGTACCCTACCATGGCTCTTTTGTGCTCCGTTACCTATCTAAGTCCACTGCTGAACATAAGCCTCCCTATAGCCCATAGATTACCTCATAGAGGGAAATTCGCCATTGTTGCCACGGTTAGCAAGCGGGTTGGCAACTGCAGTATTTTATTATTGGCCGTTATTAGGAAGACGCTGCTGCCCATCTCCTGATTTGTTTCTCTCTGTCGTCTCTTACTGTACCCGCGAGATGATTTGGGGTAGTGGATATACTTACATCACCATTACACGGACATACTTTATCGAAATTTATTATTCGTTTATTACAGCTCATCCAAATCCAAAACTGAACATGGTCTCCCCATGGATTGTCTCATACTTGGGATATTTGACATAGTTGTTGCCTATATCTCACTTTCTGTTCTAACCAAGATTAACTGGTAGTAAATGCCATATACTAATGTATATGGCATTCACTACCAGTTACTAAGCACGCATTTTGTACAGGATCTTAAAAATATATAAGAATATATAATAAGAATAGAGACTTGGAACAGACAGATTGTGTGATCCGTTTGCTAATTTCATGTTGTAAAAGTTCCTACAGTTTTTAACTTTGTAGAGAAAGGAATAATCTTTAAACTCCGAATTAAATTTTTACCCTTATAATTATGTAACACAACGTGTATTTACTTTATTTATATAATGCTATCTCTAAACGTGTCTCAAATCTAATTTGAAATTATAATTTCCATACATTTTCTTTTATAAAATTATAAATTCAAAAAGGTTTTTTTTTGGAAACGCTTATTGTGTACCTACCTAATATTACATGAACCCTCTTCACAATCCGGGCATGCCATCCAACTGTAACCTTGTTAAGTACCAACGTATGTAAATGTTTTTCTTTCGTAATAATAACGAGATTATAAAAATAACAAAGGTATCTAAGCGTGCGTCATGAACGATGTGCGAAACACAAATTACTTTATCTGTTTTAAATCAATGGAATGGTTATGGTTAATTCGATGTCAGACGTCATATCTATACATATAATAAATCTGTAGAAAAGTCGTGTCTGTAATTCTAATGTATTCTAGAAAAAACATGTCCAGGTGAGTTAATAAAGGGTTCTGAAGCCAAATTAGTGGGTTTTTGGAATTTTTGTCTGTCTGTCTGTCTGTGTATTTTTTTTTCACGCAAAAATTTACACGCAAAGATTCACGCAAAAACTACTGAACTGATTTACATGAAATTTTGTATATTGGTAGTGAGTAACCCAGGGCAACTAGGCTACTTTTTATCCGATTACGGAACTTCAAAAAGGAAGGTTAAGTTTTTTATTTCCTTTAGATGTTAATTTTCTATTCTGTTAATCTTGGTTATAGGCGTGATGACTGTTGCTTTTCGAATAAATACCATATTTGTTAATAAAGTTTAAAATATAGTTGTAATCTTGGTAAAATAATTTGAAACTACACCGATTTGGTATTTAAAACAGCGCCATCTATCATCAAATGGCAAAAGTAGTATATTTTGCCTTCAACATTTGTAACATTAGTTTTAATCCATGTGTAGTATTCATTATTATAGAACTGTATTTATGAAATTTTCAAATCTACTCGAAGTAAAAAAAAAATCTACATCTATTTTATGGTGCCAATCAATAATAAATAGGACCAATGATATGAATAAAATGTCTCAAATAAACATTATATTACTTTGTTAAAACTAAATTAACTTTAAATATGAATAAATGTAAATAATCATAATACAATTTGATTTCAAGACTATTTGCCTTTCTTATGGATACATCGGAATCGGAAGATACACCCGATATAAAAAATAATCTAAGATAAAATAGTGGGTGTTATTAGACATATATATTCACGTGTTTCTGTAGCATGTTAGCAATCATCTAGGTCTAATAGCATTTTAGAATGAAAAAAATGTTTGACAGACATAGAGACAAAACACCGAAGTGACTCTAAAAGTGATCGAATTTTTCTAAATTTGGCACGGAACAGCTTTTTAATGATGTTCCTAAAATAAAGCGCACGCGAGCGAAGCCGCTGGTAAAAAGCTAGTAAACAATATAATATTAGAGGTAGGACTCATTTTTTGGATTACTTCTTACGTATACACTAGTGCACTATATATATATATATATATATATATATATATATATATATATATATATATATATATATATATATATATATATATATATATGAGATAAGCATGGATGAAATAGTGAAACCGTTGAAAAGTATGAGATTAGGTAAGGCTGCAGGGTATGACAGGATTACCGTCGAGATGCTGAGGGCTGAACAGGGCCTGGTGGCTAGTCAGCTGTACCGCCTTTTCAATCTGTGCTGGCGAAATGGGCAAGTACCGGGAGACTGGTGCAAATCCGTAATCGTGCCATTGTATAAAAGTAAAGGGTCACGGCAGGACTGCATAAATTACCGTGGTAGAAGCCTTCTCAGCGTCGTCGGTAAATTGTATGCGAAAGTGTTGATTGAAAGGGTTGTGAATGAAACAGACGAGAAAGTATGGGATGCACAAGCGGGATTTAGAAAGGGAATGGGA
Organism: Parnassius glacialis; assembly: GCA_033319125.1. NCBI lineage: Eukaryota > Metazoa > Arthropoda > Insecta > Lepidoptera > Papilionidae > Parnassius > Parnassius glacialis. Next base: position 33,846,874 of record JAVANC010000024.1, on the reverse strand, counting down.
TGTACGGATCAGGTCTTTTCCTTGCGGTGCATAACCGAAAAGTGTTTGGCTAAAAACAAAAAAGTCTACTGCGCATTCTTAGATCTAGAAAAGGCCTATGATATAGTGGTGAGGAATGAATTGTGGTCAGCACTGTCCGTGAACGGTGTGAGCAGTAAGCTCATACGAGCATTGCAATCTCTTTATAGGGATTCTAGTGCTTGTGTAAGGATAAACGGGGCATACACTGAATGGTTTAATATCGAAAAAGGTGTTAGACAGGTATATGTAGCGTCATCGTGGCTGTTTAATCTGTTCATAGACAATTGTTTGACAGATTTAAAAGAGAATGAAAGTGGGTTGAGAATGAATGAGTTACTCGTCAAATGTTTTCTCTATACTGATGACCAAGTATTACTTGCGTCTTTGGCCGAGGAGTTGCATGAGATGGTAACTGTTATGAGTGGATCTTTTAATAGAAAGGGAATGAAGATGAATGTAAGGAAGACGAAAGTGATGGTGTTTGAAAAAGATGAGGCAGTGACAGACTGCAATATCATGATTGAAGATGAACAAATTGAACAGGTGAAAGAGTTTGTGTATCTGGGTTCAAAGTTTACAAGAGATGGAAAGTGTAAGAGTGATATCGAAAGAAGAGTGAGTGCAGGAAACATGGTGAATGGAGCTTTGTACTCCTTTATGAGCAGTCGGAAGGTGTCTAACAAGGCTCGTTTGGCTGTGCATGAGGGGGTGTTGGTTCCGACACTCATGTACGGAAGCGAAAGTTGGGTATGGCAGAAGAAACATGAAAGCAGAATAAATGCAGTTGAGATGAGAGCATAAAGAAGTATGATAGGAGTTAAACTGGGTGACAGGATAAAAAATAGTGAGATAAGGAAACGTTGTGGTCTGAAAGAAGATGTAGTGACAAAAATTGAGAAAGGTATGCTGAGATGGTTTGGCCATGTCGAGAGAATGAATGAAGAACGATTGACGAAAAAAGTGTATAAGGCGAGTTTGAATGAAAGTGTTGGAAGGGATAGACCTAGGCGGCCATTTCTAGACCAAATCAGGGACGTCTTGAAAAAAAGCCAGGTCAAGAGTACCCTAAACCGTAGAGCATGTATGAAGGGAATAATGAAAGTGGACGAAGCGGAACAATTATGTAAGGATCGTAGCAAGTGGAAAGAAGTGGTCTCTGCCTACCTCTACGGGAAAGAGGCGTGATTATATGAATAGAATAGAATAGAATTGAATAGAATAATTTTTATTCAATATACATTACATGTGTAATTCTTACTGAAAGTCATTTTTTACTTTACCACTTGTTCGAAAAAATACCCTCTGTCCTGGGAAGAACCAGCAAGAAACCCAGCGGGATTTTTTTTTAAATAAATTTTACAATATAATTGATTACGAACTATTTACAAAATTTATTTTAGAAACTGCTTGGAAGCGACCACCTCATTCCCAGGGGTTATTATCAACCATGTATTCATTTATACTATAATAACACTTTTTATACAGTTTCAGCTTAATAAAATATTTAAACATGGTAATAGAGAGAACCTGTACACTTTCCGGGACCTTGTTGTAATAGCGTATACATTGCCCCAAGAATGAATTACTGACTCTGTGGAGTCGAGAAACTGGCACCACTAGCTTGTGTTTGTTCCTAGTGTTTACAGAATGTACATCACTTTTTTTACTAAAACTATCTTTGTTTTTGTGAACATACATTAAATTTTCGTAAATATACTGAGAGGCCAAAGTTAATATATTAATTTCTTTAAAGACTATCTCGGTTTTAGATTGTAAATAGCTCTAATGGCCCTCTTCTGTAAAACAAAAATAGTTTCTGAATCAGCCGCATTTCCCCATAGTAAAATCCCATAAGACATTATGCTAAATTAACTAAAATAAACTAATCTAGCTGTCTCGACACTAGTGAGACCTCTAATCTTTTTTACAGCATAGGCTGCAGAACTTAGTCTGCTTGCTAATTTGGATATATGGGGGCCCCACTGAAGCTTTGCGTCAAGAGTGATGCCAAGAAAAACAGTGGATTCAACAGGGCTCAATTCCTCCCCATTTAGAAACACATTGGTATTCAGATTTTTAACATTCGTTGTTGTAAATTTAACACAATTAGTTTTATTTCCGTTCAAATGCAGATTATTAACGTTAAACCAATGCACTAATTTTGATATAGCATTATTCACTTCGTCACATTTAAATGATTGACGTTTAAGTTTAAAATTCAAGGAAGTATCATCAGCAAATAATACTATATCATGACTATCCCCTACAAGGTGAGGTAAGTCATTAGTGTACACCAGAAACAGGAATGGGCCGAGAATCGAGCCCTGAGGAACACCCATTAGTACAGGTGACCCGGAAGAACTTTTACCATTGATAATAACCTTCTGCTTTCTATTACTTAAATATGAAATAATAAGTTTAAGCGCTGTGTTCTTGACACCATAGTACTGTAGCTTCCTGATTAATGTCTCATGGTGAACACAGTCGAAGGCCTTGGAAAGGTCACAAAATATACCCAAAGCATCCTCTGAATTCTCTCATGCACAAAAAATATGTTTAATAAGCTCAACTCCAGCGTCAGTTGTCGAGCGACCCCTTGTAAAACCGAATTGATTTTTATGTAGCAATTTAATAATATTAAAGAAACTATTATTAGAAAGGGGATGGGGTGTACGGATCAAGTCTTTTCCATGCGCATGATTTCGGAGAAATTTTTGGCCAAAAACCAGAAAGTTTTTTGTGCGTTCATGGACTTTGAAAAGGCTTATGACAGAGTGGACAGGAACGTGTTATGGCAAAAACTGACCACATTTGGGTTGAGCGCTGGTCTGATACAGGCATTGAAGTCTCTATATAGGGACTCTAGTGCCTGTGTCAGGATCAACGGGCCTACATCGGACTGGTTTGGCATCCATAAAGGTGTCGGACAGGGCTGTGTGGCTTCCCCGTGGCTGTTCAACCTATTTATGGACAGTTGTTTGGAAAATTTGAAAGTAGAAGAATGCGGGTTAAGAATGGGTGAGTTAACCTTCAAATGCCTTTTGTACGCCGATGATCAAGTCATACTTGCGTTTTCGGCAGCCGAGTTGCAAATGATGGTAACATTAATGAACAGGGCATTAAAAGAAAAGGGAATGAAAGTGAACGCAAGTAAGACGAAAGTTATGGTTTTTGAAAGAAAAGAAAGTAAAACGATATGTGAAATTTGAATAGAAGGGGAGTTGGTAGAGCAAGTAGATGAGTTTGTGTATTTGGGATGTGTGTTTAGCAAGGATGGTAGATATGATAAGGATATAGAACGACGAGTGAATGCAGGAAACAGAGTGAATGGGGCTCTACACTCTATTGTGAAAAGTCAGAATGTGTCCAAAAAGGCACGTATGGCAATTCACAATGCTGTGTTAGTGCCTACTTTAATGTATGGTAGTGAAAGTTGAGTGTGGCAGAAGAAGCACGAGAGTAAAATAAATGTGGTAGAAATGCGGTCATTAAGGAGTATGTTAGGGATGAATCTGAAGGACAGAGTGAGAAATTGTTTAATAAGAGAAGAGTGTGGTTTGCAAGATGATGTTGTGACCAGGATTAAGAAAGGAATGCTTCGGTGATTTGGTCATGTAGAAAGAATGAATGAGGAAAGAGTGACAAAGCAAATTTATGTTGCAGAGGTGAATGGCAGAGTCGGGAAGGGTCGCCCTAGGCGAAAGTTTATGGACCAAATTGGCGATATATTGAAAATGGGCCAAATTAAGAGTACCTTTAACCGACGAGCGTGTATGCGTAGGTATATGGATGTGGAGGAAGCGAGAGAGGTCTGTCAGGATCGTGCCAAATGGAAGTCCATAGTCTCTGCCTACCCCTCTGGGTGACAGGCGTGAGTGTTTATGTATGTATGTAAAGAAACTTAACATCTGATCTAAAATAATTTTTTCAAAAATTTTACTTAATGTTGGTAGTACAGAAATTGGCCTAAAATTGGCGGGGTCTATTGTACTACCAAATTTAAATATAGGTATGACTTTACGTTTAAGTGGACGATTTGAATGACAAGCTCGTGGAAACTGTCCATGCGGTCGGAGCTAAGTTCTGCAAGACCCGCCGCAGAAGAACACAAAAACTCTCCGATCACACTCTTAATCTCATGGCTGTTAGACGGGAGATGAAGCTACATTCTTCAACAGATTTGGCAGCATACAGGCAACTGAACAGACAGATCTCCAAATGCATGCGGCGGGACTTCATCATTATCATCATTACAGCCCTTCACAAGTCCACTGCTGAACATAGGCCTCCCCCAAAGAACGCCACAAAGCACGGTCCTGAGCCACCTGCATCCATCGACTTCCTGCATGTCTTACCAGGTCGTCACTCCATCTCGTGGGGGGACGCCCTACACTTCGCCTACCGGTACGAGGCTGCCACTCGAGAACCTTTCTTCCCCATCGGTTGTCGGTTCTTCGAGCTATATGGCCGGCCCATATAGCTCGAAGCTCGAAGCCGGCGGGACTTACGCAACTTCAATACAGCTCGTATTGAAGAAGCGATCAAGCGGAACCAAGACTCCAAAGTCTTTGCCAGAGATCTGTCTGCCAGAAAGAGCCAACTGTCAAAGCTGAAGACCGAATGTGGCAGCATCGTTTCCGGGGCACCTGAGATTTTGAGTGCGATTGAGAGGTTCTATGGGCAGCTGTACACGTCATCGTTGGAGCCACACGCAAGTGTGAGTGACGATCCAAGAGCGAGTCTTATCCGACATTATTCCGATGATATCCCGGACGTCAGTCTGAGCGAGATTAGAATGGCTATCCAGCACCTTAAAAACGGTAAGGCCCCAGGCGAGGATGGAATTACAGCGGAGCTTCTGAAAGCGGGTGGAAGACCGGTACTTGAAGTCCTTCAGAAGCTCTTTAATTCCGTCCTCCATTGTGGCATTACACCGGAGGCGTGGAGCAGAAGTGCGGTGGTCTTGTTCTTCAAGAAAGGCGACAACGCTCTCTTGAAGAACTACAGACCGATTTCCCTTCTGAGCCGCGTCTACGTGCTGTTTTCGAGAGTCATTACGAATCGTCTCGCGCGCAGACTTGACGACTTCCAGCCTCCCGAACAAACCGGTTTCCGAAAAGGCTTTAGCACCATAGACCACATACATACCCTTCGGCAAATTGTACCAAAAGTCAGAGGAGAACAATTTGCCACTATGTCTGGCGTATGTAGACTATGAGAAAGCCTTTGATTCCGTCGAAATTTGGGCGGTGCTGCAGTCCCTTCAGCGGTGCCAAATTGACTGTCGGTATATCGAAAAGTTGAAGTGCTTGTTTAGTAGGGCTACGATGGCTATCCGAGTACAGAACCAGAGTACGAAACCTATCCAATTGCAGAGAGGTGTAAGACAGGGTGACGTCATATCCCCCGAAACTCTTCACCGCTCCATTGGAAGACGTTTTCAAGCTTCTGGACTGGAAAGGATACGGTATCAACATCAATGGCGAGTACATCACTCACCTTCGATTTGCCGACGATATAGTCCTTATGGCAGAATCGCTGGAGGACCTAAGCACTATGCTCAATGACCTCAATAGTGTTTCCCAACGGATAGGTCTTAAGATGAACATGGACAAAACAAAGATCATGTTTAATGTCCATGTCACACCTATGCCGGTAGTTGTTGGGAACACTTAACTCGAAGTTGTTGACGAGTATGTTTACCTGGGACAAATAGTCCGACTAGGTAAGTCCAACTTCGACCGAGAAGTCAATCGACGGATTCAACTCGGCTGGGCAGCGTTCGGGAAGCTACGACACATCTTCTCGTCAGACATACCTCAAAACCTTAAAACTTGATGACTTACGGAACTGAGACGTGGTCCTTCACTGCTGGCCGTATGAGGAAGCTCAAGGTCGCTCAGCGAGCTATGGAGAGGGCTATGCTCGGAGTTTCTCTGCGTGATAAACTCAGAAATGAGGATATCCGCAGTAGAACCAGAGTGACCGACATAGCCCAACGGATTAGTAAGCTGAAGTGGCAATGGGCCGGCCATATAGCTCGAAAAACCGACAACCGATGGGGGAAGAAAGGTTCTCGAGTGGCAGCCTCGTACCGGCAAGCGAAGTGTAGGGCGTCCCCCCACTAGATGGAGTGACGACCTGGTAAGATATGCAGGAAGTCGATGGATGCAGTGGTTAAGGACCGTGCTTTGTGGCATTCTTTGGGGGAGGCCTATGTTCAGCAGTGGACTTGTGAAGGGCTGTAATGATGATGATGATGATGACTTTACTATGTTTCATTAAATCAGGAAACACCAGATTCGACGCTTATATTAAATATAGTGGCTAGATAAGGTGCTAATATATCTATTATAGATAAAATAACTTTAACGGAAATCCTCCATAAATCTGCCGTTTTCTTAACATCAATAGCTTTAAAACATTAACGATATCTTTTGGCAGTACGCTATGGAATTTAAAAGTATTAGAACAATCCTTTACATTTTGTTTGAGCAATGATTCGGTGACAGTAGGAGAAGAATTTAATGATTTTGTTGTCAAAAAAGGAACATCAATAAAATGTTTCTCAAAAGCCATAGCAACTTCTTGATCAGATCGCGTTAAATTATTGTTAATATTCAATTGAAAATCTGAGTTGCGCGGTTTGACCTTGCCCGTTTCACTATTTATTATTCTCCAGGTCATTTTAATTTTGTCGGATGCAGGTTTAATTTTCTTGCTTAAATGTAAAGCCTTAGCAGTGGAGCACACTTTTTTAAATATTTTAGAATATGTTTTTACATAATCTCTAAATATAACACAACTATTATATGATCTTTCATCATAAAGCTCGTATAACCTTCGCCTACTTTTATAAATTCCTACTGTCGCCCATTCATTAAATGATTTGTGACTGTTAAAGGAGAAGTTTTAGAAGTAAATATTCTACTAAATTCACAACTTATAATTTTAAATAATGTAGCATACATATAATTAGCACTATTTTTAAACGAAAGTGATGGAAGTCTTTTTATTATATTATTTCAAAACCTCTCCAAGCGATGTTCATTTATTGGAACAAACATAACTTTCTTATTTTTCTGTTTTTTTGTGTATGTAAGGTAGTGATACCAACTGTCCACAGTGATCTGAACTTAAATTTTGAATAATTGATTTATGCAAGGGCTTAACATCTGTAAAAATGTTATCTATACAGGTCGCACTCGGTCCAGCAATACGTGTTGGTTCTAAGAATAAATTTACATGATTATACGATTTAAACAATGAGCTAAACTTAATACTAATGGAAGAAGTTTTAAGGAGATTGATATTAAAATCTCCATTTATTACAACAGACTTATTCTGTTTACTAAGTTGAGTAAAACTTCTTCCACAATCCTTTCAAAATGGTCATAAGTAGCACATGGGGGTCTGTAAAGACCTACAGCAATGAGGTGCTCGAGCTCGACAAGTCATTTCTACAGTTCGTTCAACAGAGAGGCTCACAGTATCCTTACGTTCTTTATATAATAATGACTTATCTGCTAATATTAAGGAGCCACCACGTAAACTTTTTTATCTATTGAAGAACTGACCACTTGCTAGAGATTACCTCTATTGTCTCATTCACTAATTTGAACTAGTTGGAACTGATTCCAAATTAAATGTCAAATGATTATGCTCAATGAAAGCAGTCTTATAGCCAAAAACTTGGCTGAGTTAAAAAGTAAATAATAAGATAGCACATTTGCTATCAGTCTTAAATTATATTTGGATAGGTAATACCTACCTTTTGTCCAAAACTTTTTTATTAAATTATTTATGTCAATAACATGAAATTTATGATTATTATCATTACAATTATATGTTAAATTTAAATTATTATTAAATATTAAATTATGCATTTGTATATTTAAATTATGTCTTAAATTATTTTCCTGTGGCAATCCCTGTATATAAGGCAGTGTAAACAAGACAATTTTGTATACATTTAAGTTATTAAGTTGTTCAATATATCTTAATAACTGTTTGTTGTTTACACTGCCTCTTCTACCAACAATAATTATTATTGTACTATTTGGGCAAAATTTAGTAACAATAATTTTATTTAGGATGTCACCAAAAGATGCTCCAGGCATGCAGCAATTTGTAACTTTTTGTTTTTTTTAAAGAGTTATTTAAAGTTATGCCTAGATTTTTTCCCATGTCATCGCTATAAACAATTATATTATTTTTAGTAATATTTGAGTTATTTATTATTTTAATATCCTCTGCTATGGCACTGTCATAGAGTTTTGGTGGTGGTATAATATTATCAGCACACACTGACTTTGAAGAATCTGGTATTGAGCGCTGACACTCACATTGATATTTAACCTAAGGAGTCAAACCGCTCCTCATTATATTTACAAGTCTTTACCAGATTATCCATAGCCATATGTGTTCTTTTATTTCATTTTGGGCTGATTTATATTTATTGGACACAGTTTGAAGGGAGTTCATTAGTGATAATATTTCTGATTTAAGGCACTCTACTTCAGTCTCATAACATTTTTTTATATTATCCACCTCAATTGAACACAAATTAAGTTCACATAACAATGCTTGCTTTTCTTTACATACATTAACATAATTTTTGGTATTAATCTTATTTCTTATTAATTTTGTATGTATGTATGTATATATATCCTGTCCTGGCCAGATTGCATCAGTTAATTCTGTTACATCGGTCATTCGGGGCCAATATTTAGGTAAATATTTTAATATAATTTAAATAAACGGTAAAGTGATGGTGTAAGAATATCTACTACCCGATACTCGATTTCTGGTTTAGCAATATTATTACGTATACTGATCGAATTAGCTTAATATGTAGCTTAAATTCGCTCGGCGAGTGAAAAGGGCTATGTTCGGAGTTTCGTTGCATGATATAATCCATATCATAGATTACTCACATATTGCAAATAAAGCAAAATTTTGCACCAAAATATTTGGTAGTTTAGTTAGATATAAAACTAGGACTAACGTATTATAAGAAAAAATAGCTGTGAAGGGCTTTTATTATGATAATGATTATGTCTTATAATATGCATTTTGATTCTTAACCGAGAATAGATATAGATGTCCATAGGCTACAGTATCCACTTACCATCCGATGGACTGTGTGTTCTTTGTCGTCCCAATCCTATAAAAAAGCATACGGGACGATTGAATTTTTTTTTGGCTCCTGCAAGGGTTTCAAGAAAGTAAAAGTAGTGGTGTAAATATATATTGCAACTGTGTAGAAAAATTCTAATTTATTCTGATATTTCACAATTGTGGTTGCAAAGAAATCCATCTTCCCAACAATCCCGTGGATATCGTAATTGGCGACAGGGGAAGTGAAATAGAAGATGGATCTTCCTGATATTAACGAAAATAATAAAAACCTGTGGTTGCAAACCTGCCAACAGTGGCAATTATGGCAAATATTTTATTTATGAGACGATTTATGAAGGAGGATTTTGTTCAGTGTTGGACTTTTATTAGGCTGCAATAAATGAATGAAAAATATTTCGAAATATAAAATAATGTTCCCTAGCGACTTTAAAAGGGATTTAGAGAGGATAACAAAATAAATAAAGCACAAAATTGTATTGCGAGAAAAGTAAAAAGTAAGGAACAATCACAAAGTCTCACGACACCCTGAGCTGAATGCAAATCCTCAAGCATTAACACCTCACTGGAGCTTTGCTCGGCTTTGCTTTCGGGATTTTATGAGACAAAAAAATTGAAAAAATAGTATGATTATCTGGCACTGAAATAAAATACAAAACATTTTATTTAGTATTTGTTTTCCTTTAAGTCACTGAATACTAAATATATTGGTAAATCCAATTGGGCATACCTTAAGCGCATTAAAAAAATTACGTATAACATGATTATACGGAATTATTAAAGTAGTTTAAATACATTTCGACAGCACTATCGGCTTCAAAACCCTCGAAAACCATGAAATGACACCCATGATGAAAAATTGATACCTATTTCAGCCGCCATCTGGATTTACATTTCGACAGCACTATCGGCTTCAACACGCTTGGAAACCATGTAAATGACACCCGAGATGAAAAAATTGGTACCAACTTCAGCCGCCATCTTGGATTTACATTTCGACAGCACTATCGGATTCAACACCCTCGAAAACCATGAAAATGACACCCAAGATGAAAACTTTTATCTATTGCAGCCGCAACCTTGGATTTACATTTCGACAGCACTATCGGCATCAGCACCCCCGAAAACCATGAAAATGACACCAATGATGAAAAAATTGGTACCTACTTCAACCGCCATCTTGGATTTACATTTCGACAGCACTATCGGCTTCAACACCCTCGAAACCCCTGATGAAAAAATGATACCTATTGCAGCCGCTACCTTGGATTTACATTTCGACAACCCTATCGGCTTCAACTCTCTCGAAAACCATGAAAATGACACCCATGATGAATTAATTGGTACCTGATTCAGCCGCCATCTTGGATTTACATTTCGACAGCATTATCAGCTTCAACACCCTCGAAAACCATGAAAATGACACCAATGATGAAAAATTTTATACCTATTGCAGCCTCCACCTTGGATTTACATTTCGACAGCACTATCGGCTTCAGCACCCTCGAAAACCATGAAAATGACACCCATGATGAAAAAATTGATACCTATTGCGGCCGCCATCTTGGATTTACATAACGACAACCCTATCGGTTTCGACACCCTCGAAAAGCATGAAAATGTCTCCCATGACAAAAAAAAATTATACTACTTACTTTTAGTACGTACTACTATTATTTATTCTGTGCTTTTAAATATTGTAATAAAAAAATCTCTTATTATTATTATAATCAAGTATTTAAGAAATTTGGTTATTCGAATATTGTGTATTTGTACAGCGATCTTTTTGAGCCGCTGAAAACAACCGAAACAATGTCCACTCACGACGGCGACTGACGCCGAACTAAACTTATTACAAAGGTACTCTGTGAACTTAACTACTCTGTGGCTGTAGATCCCCATTTACAGAAACAATTTATATACGAGCCAACCAAATCATCGAAAATTTCGCCATTTTGGAGCCGAAAAAAATTAATTATAGCTAAACAAAACAAAATTACACTGCCATTTACATTCAGTGGCTTCCTACATGATAGATGAAGAGATTAAAAAATAGATTAAACAATTGATATTTTCAAAAGTTATAGTGTTTACAAGCCACAGGGACATGATAAATCCACACCATAAGCCACTAAAACCCTTTTTTTTATTTAAAAATAGCAATTAATCGATTTAAAAAAAATATTAATAAGTTCAACAATCATTTATCTTTCTAACAATGTGCTTTTTATATCATTTATATGTATAATACGATTGCTAGATACGATTTTATTTGATAAAATGTTGGAATTTTAATTTTTAGGCGATAGTAGAACATTACCTTGCGCTTTCGCTTAAGGTATGCAATAAGATGCATGCGAGAAAGAAACTACATTTTTCTTTTTTATTACTAAATGGCTGCAACAATAAAAAATATTCCAGCAGTTTTTTTCATTCGGTGACTCAGTTCAACAAAGATAGACGGCGCGCTGCGTACATTTCAAATGACACCAAAACCAACCTGAAACCCTGTATTCAACTATATTGAAAGAAAATGCACACACGCACACGTTATGCGTCTAAAATAGTTTGGAACATGTAGGTTTAAATATGTGCTTCTAAGCTATACTTTTACTGACTTCTACGGACTATTAAAGAAAATAAAATGTGTTCGCGAGTGAGTTTAAGCAATTAAGCATTTGGCGTCCCTAGAGAAGTACGCAGCGTTCCGTCATGGAAAAAGTTCTTTACAATTCTGTCTAGAAATAAGTTTGGCTGGTGCCACCTTTAATATTTTTATGTATGTATTTTATATATGCCATATTTCATTAATATGTATTAATTTCATTAGAAATTAATACATATAAATGAAATTCGATGTATCGGTCTGTATTATCTAGAATTTATTACTTTTTATTGAGCTGAGGGTTTTATGATTGGGATTTATATGCTCGCCATTAAAAAGACATGAATAACCATTTTTTAAATTTTGGTCTGTCTGTGTGTCTGGATAATCTTCAGAATGGCTCAACTGATTGCAATGAAGCTAAATAAACAGATGGGTAGCAATGGCAGGAGTGATTAAGGCTATATTATTAGCAATGAGGGTAAAAAAATAAAAGAATATACGAAAAAATTTGGGTCGAACTGTAATTTCCCACCCATTCTAGCAGTATCGTAGTATCGTGCAGGCGACTAACAGGGATGAGTTGGTAATTCTACGAGTTTCATCGCCGTTACTATGCCGCTTGAAGTATTCTACTAGTGTAGTCAAGGAAGGTCGTGTTGCTGAGAGGCTGCCCTTTGTTACATTGAGATGGGTAGTGTTGCTGTTGGTTTGCATACTTTGGTGTTATCATGTTATTGGTTCCTTCACGTTAGACCGGTGTGTGATTGTGACGGAAACACGTTGCGGTTGGTCGAACTGTATTGCTTTATATTAAGTGTATGGTACAGCGCGCTGTTTAGTTGCTCATAATGATCGGTTGCGTAAGCGGGAGAGGTAAGTTGAGCATCCGCTCTAACACCTTTGTTGTTTTTAGCAATTGACCTCCAAATTGGTTTCTGATAGTAAGAATCGCGGGATTGTTACCGAGTAATATTATTTTATTTAAATAATTTTGAGGATAATCTCTAACAATATTATATTCAAAAAACTTTTTAAGAAATCAAAAAATTTATAAACAAAATATGGTCTTTTATAATCATCTTAAATCTGAATATGTAATACCAAATTAGGAGATCTTCCCGGGCTAAACCGAGGGGTTTGGACAGATGGACAAATATGTTAAAATAGTAATCAAATAACCTCGTCAGCTTAATAAAAGGCAGCTGTTTCGATTTTAAAGAATGATTTCATTTATATGTTAATAAATAGATTTGTTGTGACCATATAAATGTGCTGTAAGAATATCGACTACCCTATTTCATCCGGTGTGTGTCGTAAGAGACGACAGAAGGAAGCAAATCAGGAGATGATCATCAGCATCCTCTGCAACGACTAAAAATAAAAAACTGCGGTAGCCAAGCCGCTTGCAAAGCGTGGCAACTATGGCAAATATCCCCCCGGTGAGGCAATCTATTGGGGATCACTATGTTCAGCAGTGGACTTTAATAGGTTGTAATGGTAACGGTAAATTATTATAAATATTTTATAATTAAAACCAAAATTCAATCAATAAATGCAAACAGTTGCGCTCGTTGGTGTATTGTGCTCAATGTTGCGGCAGTTTGAACAGTCTTTAGAATAGATTTAATAAATTCCAACGAAAGAAAAAGTTATTTGTGGTCCCAACTACGTAATCACATAGGTCTATGTGTACATGACTTCGTCGGAACTGTTTAATTGCTTATTACACGCCTCAAAATATCTAACTGCCTCAATATGGTTTTAAATATGTATATTGATATCACAATTATTTCCGATAACTCTAAAGGAACAGCGCTGAAGGAAAATTTCGTGACGAAACCTGTATAAATTATACATGATAGAGCCATGCTGCAGCTATATTATGGTTGTATCACGAATGGGTCGCTTCGGCCGGGTAAGGACCACGCTCGCAAAGAATAGCAACTTAATGCTGCTGTGTTTCTTATTGTCGGTGTAGAGAACCGGAGTCCCTTCTTCTTGAAACGAGGCATTACATCTTAGTCCTCAGGGGTGGAAAAACCCTCTGACAAATACGTCTGCATTTTTATTTTTAATCGTGGATAGATTTCGATGTCTTTGTGTCACAACATGTACTTACCATCAGGTTTACTGTGTACTCGTTTGCTCGTTGAATTAATTAATGAATGTATAATTTAACAACTTAACAGAAATGAGAGTATGCCTGAGCTCAACCGTGGGCCGTATGTAGGATACAACTTTACTTTATTATTTTATTTTTAAAGTAATCAAGAGAATAAATAAATAATAATAGTAAATTTTTATTTTCGGTGTTTGTAAAAAAATTCATGTTAAAGTTATTTAAAAATAGTAAGATTATTATTTAAGAATAGTGAGATGATATAAATATTTTTATCTTTTAGTTTTTAAAACTTGTAAGTGGAATACGTTGCGAGATGTCAGTTGATGCCTAAGCTTATCTATCTATGTATATAAATCAGTGAACGAAAAGAGACCCACAATAACGATCAACGAAAATATGTTCATTTACTAACGACGACAATGCTGGTCTTATATAATTATTAATGTTTGATCAAAGAGTGGCAACTGATTGTTTATTAATTTTAATTAATAATATATATATTAATAAATTCGAATAAAATTATTTATAATATATTATATTAATAAAATTCGACCGACGCAGTTAGTTTAGGCCTATGCTTTGTGGCATTTCTTGCAAGAGCCCCTATGTTCAGCAGTTGACGTGTGATGAATTATTGTATTAATTATGATGTTAAATTCCAACACTAAATGTTTACATAATTATATTAACTACTGGCAACATTAATTCCGTCTTGAAATTATACTCGTAACGGCTGTCATCTTTGTATTTGTATGTCACATTAAAGATTAACTTCGTACTTAACGCAAGCGTATCCTTTCATCGTTCTTCAACTTATAGAAATATACAGTTCATTACTCTACACACTAGCCATTACACATATTATTTCTAACGGTTAACATTAAAACTAAAACAAAAAAATTTATAAGAGTATAGTAAACTGTTATAAAATTTTATCCTTAAATAAATATAGTAGCAACGAAAGTCTATGAAAACCTAAGCGTGCCTAATGGAGTGTAAATTGTAATGAATTGACCATCTAAAACGGTAATTCCGAAAAATAAATGGCAAGTTTTGTAGACTTTAACCAAGATGTATGGTGCCTATAAAAATCAAAGCGTGGAAATAAAAATATATTGCTTGAATCTTGTCACCAAATGTATTTTACCCTTACTTTTAGCTTTAGAAAATCCTTGATTGCTTTTATCGGATTCTTTTTATTAAATATTAAGTTATTTTGGGATATCATATATAGCGCACATCATTCCTGGCATTGCTCTATATTTGTTTGTAAATTTTCATTACATTAGGTTCAGCCATTTTGACAAACAAACAAAAAATTACAAAGGTTGTTTATATCTTAATAGCGTGCAATAACCCCCTGAACTAAATAGCAGCTAGTTATCTCCGTATCAGAGACGTCTGTCTGTGATAACTTCAATTTATTTGTACTGTATAAATGTGTGCAACTAAATTTATTGACACAGCAATAAAATTATAACCAAAAATTTAAACATCGTTTTAATTCTCAGTTCAATATTTAATTATTATATATTAAATTTTCATTATATAAAAAATTACACTGATTATAAATGTAAATGCCTTATTAATTATAAGTTAATTACGTTGAAACTTTTCAAATTTTCCCAGGTTTAGCGAGGTATTTATACACCTGATGCTCGAATATTTTACGATGTAAAATGGTAAAAACAATTACCGCGTCTAATCAAAATTCGTAATTTAACAGAATTTTTCATGACTAGTTCGAGAATCCTCTCATAAGAATTATTCTACCTGATGTATTCGACCGTTTTATCTCTCCCTGCTTTATAAATGATATTATATTGCAATATTTATTATAATATATATCCCTTGTTATCTTATTCTTAAACTATATTGCTAAACATTTTGTTTGTAGGTATCCGTTTATGTATTCATTATTGTTTACCCTATGTTTAGTAGACATAAAGAATGTTTATTTTACTAACTATATTCTATTTATTTACCTTATTTATTGTATTTATTAATGTTTTTATTAAGTAAATTGTTTGCACCTCCTACAGTTTCCCCAAATCATCTAGGGCTGACTGGTAGTAAATAGAGTAAGTTATTTAAGTCCTCCCTTTATATTACCCACTAGGCTCTTACCCGCGACTTGGCTTACGTGGGCGTCGATTAAGAAACATTATAATATTGCTCCTTGCCAATATAGCGTAATTTATCACGTGTAGAGTCACATCGAGGATAGAGATGTTTGTCACAAGATTTTTTTTAATTATTAATAACTATTGGACATATTATAAGACTGAAATATGGCAAAGATATAATATAGTACAGGAACACATAGTTGAGTTTTGAATTTCATTCATATCATATGCTAGTCTAACAACACCTACCACTTTTGAATATCGAACAGTTCTCTCAATGTATCCTTATGAAGGGTAATTGTCTTGGAATCATAATTACATTATTTAAATTTTATTCGTCACATTAATCAATAATTAAATTTATTTTGTTTTCATAATGATTTTTATATTTTACGCTAATATTACACATGGACTAAACCTAATTTTACGGATTCTTTCGCGGGGGGACTATGGGTGTTAAAAGTAGTTAAAAAATCGATAACTGAAAAGTTAAAATAAAATGCGATACAATTTGATGGTCTTCTATATACTTATGGCATTATATTTTTGTGATATTTCATTTATATCATTGACCCCTTTGAAGATTAATTGGTATCATAATATATATACCTAGTCAGGTCATAAATTCTGTCACATGTTTAATATAAAATAATTGAAACAAGTTTATTCATTATGTAACTATTTATATACCAAAATGAACTTAACAAAACATAGATTCTTATGACACTAAAGTTTATTCAAAATGACCCCCGTGATTTTGAATACAGGCCTTCAATCTGCGCGGCCAGTCGTCTATCGCAGCACGAACGAGGTCCATGTCAATATCGGCGGCTGCCTTAATCAAGGATGTCTTGAGTGACTCCAAATTAGGATGTGGCTTTGAGCACGCCTTTTCCTCCATGTGTTGCCATATCTTGTAATCTAACGGATTCAAATCTGGACTGGAGGAGGGCCAGTCTTCGTGCCGGATGAAGTCAATTTCACGCGCCGCCCGCCAGTCTTGTGTGCTCTTCGCTCTATGAGCTGGCGCCGAATCTTGTGGAATACCCAGTGCCTGTTATTGAACATAGTATGAGAAACAGGTTCCACAAGGTTCGTCTGGACTGTATTTTGATACACAACTGCATTCGTTTTTACACCATTCTCACAAAAATGTACCTCTGTTAAGCCCCAATAAGAAACTCCCAACCATACCATGAGCGAGGATGGAAAATGACCTCGTTGGACACGCGGAATACGGATGCTCGCTTTTTCACTACTGTGTGCGTACATCTAATCATTTTGTTTGTTGTAGCTCTCTTCTACGGTAAAAAGTTTTTCATCCGAAAAAAGAATTTCCCCATATTTTTTTCCCGCGTACCGCTTCAACAAAGCGGGGCATCTCTTCAGTCTCAGGTCCATTAGACGAGCATTCAAACGATGTCCTATTTTTCTTCGATATTCCCGAAGCCCTAAGTCTTCATTTAACACCCAATAAGCTTGAGGGACTTGGAGTCAGGAATTTGCAGCTAGATCTGTTTAAAAGTTACCTTACAGGTAGAACACAGTGTGTTAAAATTGGAGAGCACACCAGCGAGGAAGGAACAATAACGTACGGAATACCCCAAGGCAGTATATTGGGCCCGACCTTATTTTTGATTTACATCAATGATTTGTGTTCAATGAAGATATCTTGTGGGAGTATTCTGTCCTTTGCGGATGATACAGCATTAGTTTTTAGCGGCGATAATTGGAAAAATACCTTTGCTTATGAACAATCTGGATTAAATAGAGTTCTTAAGTGGTTAAATGGGAATCTACTAACGATTAATATCGACAAAACCAAATTTGTTACATTTGCCATACGTAATGTCTCTCTCCCTTATCGTATCAGATTAGAAACTGTTACCAAAATTAAATATCTGGGCATAAACATTGACCAGAACTTATCTTTTAGGCCTCATATTGCGCAACTTACGGCTCGTGCACGTAAGCTCATATACGTTTTTAGAACACTTCGTCAAATAGCTGACTTCAAAATTATACGCAGCGTCTATTTTGCTCTTTGTCAATCAATATTCTCATAATGTATTTCTATATGGGGAGGTGCAGCTAAATCCTATTTAAGGTCTCTGGAGGTGGCCCAAAGAGCCATCCTAAAGGTTGCAAAGTTTCACCATTTCCTTTATCCGACTAGGAACTTATACAAGGAATTTAATGTACTAACAGTTCGTCAACTTTTTATATTGTACATTGTCTTAAACCAACATTCTAAAACTTCGTACGATCCTTCGACACAACGCTTAAGGAGAAAAGATATTGTTTGTGTCCACCAAAGATTTAGAACAGTATTTGCAAAGAGGTTTTTTGTTTTATTGGACCGTTACTATATAATAAGTTAAACCGTATACTAGCTATATACTCATTAAGAAGAGTAAACTGTAAATATACTTTAAAAACTTGGTTACTGACTAAAGACTATGATGAAAGTGAGTTACTTATCAAAACAATGTGATCCACTTGAACACACTCTTACACCCACACACATACACTCACACACACACACATACACTCACACATACACACACACACACAAACACACACACACACAACACGTGTGCGTGACGCGCGTACACACACTCAACTCCTTTTTGCTTGTCTCTTTTTTAATATATATTTCCTTTTAAATACATTCTTCATCAGAATATACATTACACGTGATTTATTGTCCGGTGGTGGAGGCCTGGTGGCTGTAGCACAGGGAATCCTAGTATCGTCACCAGTCTCTACAACTAGCATTTGTAAGTTACTTAATATTTAAATGTAATTATATTTTAAAAATGTTATTTTGTAGAGAGAAATAAACTTTGTTATTATTATTATAGGGGTATCTATATAGTTTTCTCATCTGGTTGGGCTGTATAAATATATAATTGTAAATGAAAATGATAAACATACATAAATATCAACAAAATAAAATAAATACATAAAAAATACATAAATAAATAAAAGCCCAACCAGATGGAAGCCCTCGGCAGGGGAGACCAAACGGCCGAGGGTTAGGGGGAAAGGGAAAGAAACCGGCGGACTATGCGGGCGGTATCGAGGAGCACCGCCTTCTGCATTTGAGCTTGGAGCGGTCCGTCACGGAGTCCCAGTCGCCTCAGATGACCCGAGAGGCTGACTGGGATTAACCCGTTCGCAGAAACGACCACAGGAATAATTTCGGCCGGCAATCCACCCCACATGTCGGTCACCTCGTGAGCCAGGTCCAGATATTTAGTAAGCTTATCTGTTTCGGCTTTCACGAGGTTCTCGTCATAAGGAATGGTAATGTCGACCAAAAATATCCTTGACTGTGCCCGGTCCATCAGCACAATATCAGGCTTATTCGCAAGAATAGTCCTGTCTGTGATGATGGCCCGGTCCCAGTAGAGCCTGGCGCGGTCATTTTCGAGCACGGCTTCCGGCAAGTACTTATAATACGGCAGTTTCCGATCCACGAGACCGTATTTCAGAGCGAGCTCCTGGTGTAGAATCCTGGCTACTAAGTTGTGCCTGTGCAAATACTCAGAGTAAGAAAGCGCCGAACAACCGGAGATGACATGCCTAAGTGATTCACCGGGATGGTGACAAGCTCGACAGATGTCAACGGTGCCATCCTTTAGGATGTATCTCCGATAATTGTTGGTCTTAATAACCTGATCTTGTATCGCACAGACAAAACCCTCGGTTTCCCCAAAGAGGTCACCGAAACGTAGCCAGTGGAGGGAGGCGACTGTGTCCACGAAAGGCTCATGTAGAGCCTTGTAGAACCTCCCGTGGAGCTCCTTCTCCTTCCATACGGTCTCCCGGTCGGAAATGCTCTGTACTGCCGGGTCTTGCCATTGCTCGTTGGCTAAGGATAGAGGGGTAAGTCCTTTATCACAAGAAATAACGTCCCTATAGTATGGATCATCCACTCTCGTCAGAAAGTAATTGCGGAGGCTGCACACTTCGCGATTATGCATGGTAAGCGCGCTTAAAAAGCCGCGCCCACCACGCTTCCGCGGCAAGTACAGCCTCATTACTGACGATCTCGGATGATGCATCCTGTGGGACGTCATTATAGTGCGGACTTTTCTGTCCAGAGCGTTCAGTTCGGTCTGAGTCCACCTGAGCATGCCAAAGGTATACATGAGAACAGGCATGATCCAACCGTTATATGCGTGCGTCTTATTCACACCGGACAAAAGGCTGTTAAGCACTTTGGTCAAGCGTGCATAAAACACATCGCAAACTGACTGTTTCATACCCGCCTCATCTACACCGATGTTCTGTGACATACCCAGGTATCGGTATGTTTCAGCCTCGGAAAGGGTCCTTATGCTGATGGGCATAGACAAGTCCATGCCCTCAGAGTTAGCAACCCTTCCCCTTTCGACATGGAGGACCGCACACTTATCCGTCCCCAGCTCCATTCTAATAGAATTACTAAAATCACAAGTGATGTTTAGCAATTCCATAAGATGAGAGCGACTGGAGGCGAATAACTTGAGATCATCCATATAGAAAAGGTGGGTCACTATTGTACCTCCTTTTCGAAGCTGAAATCCCCTCCCGGAACTCTCCAGTAAGGTACTGAGAGGGTTCAGAGAGAGGCAGAACCAGATTGGACTCAAACAATCGCCCTGGAAGATACCCCTTCTTATCCTTATGTGGCTCTCCGCAGCCGTCATTCGCTCACCTAGATGACAAAGGATCGTACTCCACTGCCCCATACATTGCTCGAGGAAGTCTCGAACTGTACAATCAACCTTGCACAGCTCAAGGACCCTCCTAAGCCATGTATGAGGCACCGAGTCGAATGCCTTTTTGTAGTCTATCCAGGCGGCGGAGAGGTTCCGACGGTTGCGTTTAACCACCTTGCCAATGACCGCGTCAATTAGGAGTGGTTCCTTGGTTCCACGACCACCGCCCCGACATCCATTTTGAGCGCGCGACATCACCTGATTTGAATTTAGGTGTTGAGTGATTCTCGCGCTCAAAATGGATGTTAGTGTCTTGTATATGGTAGGTAGACACGTTATGGGGCGGTATTTGCTCGGGTCTGTGGAATCCCGGTCTTTTGGAACCAAATGAGTGATCCCAGTAGTGAAGAGGCTCGGGAGCGACTTTTCGTCGAGAGCCTCTTCAAACTGTCGGGCGAGCACAGCGTGACACAC
This sequence comes from Parnassius glacialis, assembly GCA_033319125.1. Taxonomy (NCBI): domain Eukaryota; kingdom Metazoa; phylum Arthropoda; class Insecta; order Lepidoptera; family Papilionidae; genus Parnassius; species Parnassius glacialis. The sequence goes on along the minus strand of JAVANC010000024.1, from coordinate 33,825,676 downwards.
CACGAACCCCTTCAGCCAGTAGTGATGCAGTCCGTCGAGTCCCAGACTTTTCCAGTTCGGGGCCCTACGGACCGCCTCATCTACGTCATCCGGCGTTATGATGACGGGGTTCATGGGCGTAACATTCGCACACTGACTCGCCACAACTTCCATCCAAGGGCCCTCGCTATGGTTTACGGGCTCTGACCACAGGCCGCGCCAGAATGCGATAGTGTCGGCCTGATTCGGTGCTGGGCCCGTTCCACGTACCATTGGTCGCTCCAATGATTCATAGAGCCTCTTCTGATCACTCTGGAAGAGACGATTCTGGTTGAACCGTGTCGACCTCTCGGTATATCGCCGAATCCGCTTCCCCCAAGCAGCGATTCTCTGCTTCAGGTCGTCTATGCGCTCCGTCAGTTTTTGCGTTATGTCCGGCTGGGACAGACTGATATTTGTCCCAGCAAACGCCAACCTGACGGTGCGCACAATTCTCGGCCTATTATTGCCCGACCTGAAGCTTATCAGTCTGCCGATGAGGGCTCTTGCCTTTGCGATACGGTCCTCAATTCTTCTTCTCCAGGCTGGGATGGCGCTACTCTGTCCAGCCATGGGGAGTTAAGCGCCAATAATACGGCAAACTGCCAGTGCGGCGCCAAAAAGAATTGAGTCCGTCTCGCAAAGGTCCCGGCTGGCTTCCAAATAGGTCACCAGCATTGGGTTGAGAGCCCTCACGACAGCCCGATTCCGCTTGCTTAGGGGAATGCGCGGGAGTCGCGGTCGATTTTCGAGAGGCGAACTGCGCGTTTCCATAATCGCCTCCTCCAATTTGCTCCTCATCTGCTCTAATTCTTGGGTGACCATTCCATCATCGCCTGAATCAACTAGAGCGGGAAGATCCATGGCGGCCTCTAAATGTGGCTGCTTGTCTGTGGCCTGAGGAGCCGCATCCCCAGCTATAGCCGGTTCATTCAATGAGGGAATAGCCTCACGTCGTAATCATTCGAGTTCGACATCATCAAATATTTTCGAGCGCATGATGTACCGAACTCGGTCTGCCAGGTTTTGCTCTGTGACGGGAACAGACGGCTCCAGCTCAGCAAAAAAGCGATGCATTCGAGCCCGTTACGCTATCCCTCCAGTTTCTTCCCCCTTCGCCCTATAGTACGCCCGCAATGCGTTTGTGTTCATATTTTTATTCCAACGCATGCGGAGTACTCCTCCAGCGGCGGGTGCCGCTTGCCGGGTCCGAGAGGACCCTGCCGACACCAAGCCATCTGGTGGGGATGATGGATGCGAGGGGCTGCTAGGTGGTCGTGCAGCACCTCGCGCTCGGCTGGCGGTCCGCATGCTGCCGCGTCCAGCGCCAGCTCCAGACGCGCCCCGGCGACCCCCAGGCAGCGGCCCTATGCGCGTTTCTCTTTGTGCCATCATCCATTTTATGGGCGTCAGTTAACGGGAGACGCCCAAACCCGGCGCCGTTTCATGATGGAGCCATATACACAAACGGGCCTTTGCACCCTCAATTTTGCCGAGGCACGGCGCTAACACCTCTTGGCAAGGTGCTGACTGACTGCGCCGACGTAGCGGTTTTGCCACTTAACTGTTACGTCAGCGGGCGATGGGGTCGTCACTTCCCTACGCCTAATTATTATTATTATTATTATTATTTCACCGTGGTATTCTGCTTAACCTCATCTGAAGGGCCAACAGTTTCTGCTTACGTTTGGGATTTCTTTGAATTCGCGCCTTCACAGCTTTTATCACTGCTGGAGTCCTAACCGACCGAGGGCGACCACTTCTTGACCTGTCATCTACACTAGAGTCTTCATTGTATCGTTTGATGGTACTGTAACGACCCCCCCCCCCCCTTTCTCATCTCTTCACTCTTTCTATATATATTTATACCTTTATTTCCTTAGAATCTATTTCTATAAGTTATACAAGTATATCTAACTTACGTGACCAGTATATTAATCATACATTGATCTTTCTAAAGATTCAAATATAGGCCGTTTAATAAATTTATGGCGTGATCGTCTTAGTTAGGACCCTTATTTACGTTGTGTTTGTATAGTAACTTAGTTCTTTTAGGTGTATCTTGGAAGAATGAATATTTGCGAGAGCAATCGAAAGCTGTTGGTAGTGTCTTATAAGCTAAAGAACCCCGTTCACGAAGACAGAGCTCAAATAAAAGTTAAGAACAATAAATTGTCCTTATTCCACTTGTATCAGGTTCACAACAGTCAATTCCTTATTAATTAATCCCTTACCGCTTGGAAAAGGCTCACAATATTTATATCAAATACCAGATACAAGGGCTTCGCTCTTCCACATTAAAAAAAATGTGGAGGAGGTACACGGCTCCGCACACGCCGCGCACGGTGAGCGCCAACCATTTTAATGCGCTCCCCCCGAAGGGTACGCAAATTTGGGAACTGGACCGTAGTCCACAGCAAAATAACTGGCGAACCAGTAAAAGAGGACTTGGCCCCTTGATAGTGCGTAAGCACAAACACCGACCGAAGTCGCGCATGTCAATGCGTGTAAACGCCATACAGAATACGATCAAATCCAGCCACAGTGAATGTACGTCACACGGGTTAGGCAACAATAGGCACACTGGCCATAAAAAGCCGTCCGTGAGCGCCACCACCTGCCAGACCGCCGTTCCTGCAGACGAGATGTAAGTGTAAGGCATCACCACCAATTGCATGGTCAGCACGGCCAATTGGCCGCAGAGCGTGTCATGAGTCTACCGCTCACCTCAAGGGAATGGGGTCCCACGTTGCGCGGCTTTCGGCCGCAGCCTTGAGAGCCTCCTCAGATTCTCCCTCCAGCTACCACCCGCATGAGGTCGACACATATGCTCCACCAACCAATACAATGGCAGATATAGCCAATAGGCAGTTATAAGATATTAGTAATAATTCGCCATCAGAAAGGGTTTGTGTCACTGACGTTGAGTATATGCATTTTTCGATCATGTTTGTCTCACCCACCAACAAGTTGCCTTCAATCTTTCAAAGGTGGGAACTTTATAGAGATATATTAATATGTTGTTATATAAAACATCATGGAGGGCAGACAGTCTGCAGCCCCGCTATGAAGGGACCCGACTTGGGCAAAGCTACTTGGGTTGTGAATCAAACCAAGACGCAGAGAGCGCCATTGAGAATAGCGACCCGCCAAACAACCATCGCAGAGACGCAATGCTGCAGAATGCAACAAGCATCAATACAACTATCGTCAGGCTTACACCATCCCAAGGTCCCCCATACAGTCCCAGTAGACATCACCACCCGCAAAATACAACTAACGTGTCACAGTAACACGCCACTAAGACGTCAGTAGCCAAAACTCCACGTATCATAGCGCTATTGCACTAAGACATGGAGTTGAGTATGCTTGCTGCACTTAAAAGTACTACCAAACACACTCACCCCAATCCGAAAGATAGCCGACGTATCCTAACACTATGCGCTAGGACGCCGCCCACAAACAGCAGGGGTGTTCGATGTCCACGGGCAAGTCGTATTGCTACAACAAACCCGCTTACCACCGACACTAAGATGATATGTCTAGAACACATCGATTAACCACCAACGTATCATAGTAGCACGGTACCAAGACATCATTAGCCAAAACTCCACGTATCATAGCGCTATTGCACTAAGACATGAAGTTGAGTATGCTTGCTGCACTTAAAAGTACTACCAAACACACTCACCCTAATCCGAAAGATAGCCGACGTATCATAACGCTATGCGTTAAGACGCCGCCCACAAACGGTAGGGTTGTGCGATGTCCACGGGCAAGTCGTATTGCTACAACAAACCCGCTTACCACCGGCACTAAGATGATATGTCAAGGACACATCGGTTAGCGAGTCCAAGTTTACCTCGGTCTCGGATGCTGTGAAACAATCTACACGCCACTATAATAATCCTTTTCAAGTCCCAATTCTTTCAATATAATGCTTTTACATATTTGAGACCTTCAACATATTTGCTTTATTTCATAGACCATACTATTGTATGTCTTATTCATATGGGACTTCAAGTCATAACTCTGCTATCATAATGCTTATGCATCATAAAGACCTTCTATATTAATGCTTTGGTTCGTTAGACATTACTATCATAAGTGCCTAATATAGGACTAGTCATTGTGCAACATTAGTACTAGCAGTCGGTCAGCCGACCACCCCATATATATGTATAACCTTGGGTATGTGTCTCCGGCAACGCCCCTTATTATGGAGACCATTACAAGAACACTTTCATCAACTTAGAAATTTTCCGACTAATACAAGAACACCTTCTTCAACTTGGAAAATTTTTATCCATTTTGTCTATTATATCACAAATGTTATTTATCTTTATTATTGTAATATTATCGACTTGTATTTATATAATTTAATATATTTTGAATATCTTAAACAAGATTTTAATAAATTTAGAGATTTTTTAGAGACAATTTATGCGTTAACTATACTATAATATTCAATATTCCCAATGAACATATTTGAACTTTATACTTAATTTTTAACATTTTAATTGTTTAAAATATAATTTCTAAGACATTTTTAAATGCCTTTACATTGAATTTAATTTTTATTTATTAATAATAATTATGAGGCGTCACAGTACGATAAACGAATCTTTTGGTTATATTCAAATTTTTCAGTATGTCAAAAATTTGAATTGGCGCGTAACCACAACGATGCAACGCAATAACTGCAACACGGTCTTTTTTAGCGTCCACTCCATATTTTAAAATGAGTAAAATTCTAAAAAGTATACAGTTTTATTTTCATGAACAATTCGAAATTCGAATTCAATAAACTTTTTTGTGGCCAGCATTCTAAAAGAAAAGTTTTTACTGTGTGACAATACTTATGACCTGACTGTATATATATATATATATATATATATATATATATATATATATATATATATATATATATATATATATATATATATATTATGATAATATATATTATTTTTTACATTCAAGTAGACTATATAATTTATACAAAATGTAACGGTGAATGTGAGAAAAGAAAACATTCATGAACGGGAAATATATTCGCCTTGGAGTGGCACGTAAAAGAATTCACTCCCCCATATAGTCACATGGATGTTGTCGGAGGTAAAAGACGAAAACTGAAACAGGAGATGGATAGCAGCATCTTCCCAATACATACCCGTCTGCCAAGTAGGGCAACTTCAGCAAATGTCCAGCCTGTTTAGCAGTCTATGTGCTGCTAAATAGGCTAATAGGCTTATGTTCAGAATACTGATACAATTCAGATATACAAAGAACAATGGCAGTCTTTCATACATGAAATCAGTTGAGAATGAATTGTAGCGTATATATATCAAAATATCTTAAAATGTTAAGTATCAGTCCCTTAATAACTCTTTGAAATAATTTTGTCCTGAGAAGGCGTAAAAAAGATATTTAGATTTGAACCTTTTTAGGTTATGTCTTATGTCACTTGGAAAAAGTCATGCGTCCTGTGGTTGTTTGATGTTAGCTTAATACATTCTCAACATAATGTGCCCTACCTAAATAATTGAGAGTTTTTAGATTATTGTATCTCTATTATATATTTGCATACTATAAATATATATTTCTGAAAAGGCTCCAGGGCCTTTGTGTCATACAGTGACATTCTCAGAAGGGCTAGAACCCAGAGTCGTAAATCCAGTAACAAAAAAATTGACATTTTGTTTTAGTAAATATTCCCATGACATTAAATGGAATTCTTACATATTACTATGATTGATATAATGAACTATTGTAGGAAGTTTTTTTAAGAGACTTCTTTTTAACCATATCACTTTTATTCTTATTATTACTGATAGTATAGTTATTACTAAAAATAACTTAATATAAAAATATTTTGTGTTTGTGTGTTGTGTTGGTAGTCTTACAAAGTGTATACGAAAATAGTGTGAATATAGTTAATGGCAACACTTGATTAGAGTAAAATGATTTAAGTCATTTGATATTCCCAAAAAGGTTTGTTTTTCTCTGTGGCTTTAATTAAAATACATTTTTATTTGAAAAATCAAAGGAAAATAATAAAACTCATTTTATATGTAACTTATTTTTAGAGTCAATAATTTTTGTCAACTATTTTCTGCAATTGTTCTTTCTACGTTCCTTTATCGCCGAAAATGTTTAAATCATCATTTTCAAATACGTTTAACATGTGATAATGTCTGCCACATATAATCATATTTTGTATGCAATTTATGCATCGAATTTAAGTTGCTTACGTACTATGAAATTTACGTTGGGTGGGTTCGATTCAAATTTATTAATACATGATAAGTCACTTTCAGAATTCTATCAATGCAGTTCTGCTCATAATTAAAATAAAAGTAAACCTGTGTTTCTTATTTCTTATTATATACATGGTAAAACCATGATGCAGCTATATTATGGATGTAGAAGAAATGGGTCAAGGGACGACCACTCTCTCACAGAATACCAGCGTATAACAGTAGCTTTAGGCTCCTGTGTTTCTTATGGTGGGTGAAGAGAACCGGATACTTTTTACTGGAAACGAGACATGCCATCGTAGTCCTCAGAGGTGACAGAATCTGCATGTTTACATAACATAAAATAAACACTCACGCCTGTCACCCATAGGGGTAGGCAGAGACTATGGAATTCCATTTGGCACGATCCTGACACACCTCTCTCGCTTCCTCCACATCCATATACCTACGCATACACGCTCGTCGGTTAAAGGTACTCTTAATTTGGCCCATTTTCAATATTTCGCCAATTTGGTCGATAAACTTTCGCCTAGGGCGACCCTTCCCGACTCTGCCATTCACCTCTGCAACATAAATTTGCTTTGTCACTCTTTCCTCATTCATTCTTTCTACATGACCAAACCACCGAAGCATTCCTTTCTTAATCCTAGTCACAACATGATCTTGCAAACCACACATTTCTTTTATCTCTTATCACACTATTTCTCACCCTTTCATTCAGATTCAGCCCTAGCATACTACGTAATGACCGCATTTCTACAGCATTTATTCTACTCTCGTGCTTCTTCTGCCACACTCAACTTTCACAACCATATATTAAAGTAGGCACTAACACAGCATTGTGAATTGCCAAACGTGCCTTTTTGGACACATTCTGACTTTTCACAATAGAGTGTAGAGCCCCATTCAATCTCTTTCCTGCATTCACTCGTCGTTCTATATCCTTATCATATCTACCATCCCTGCTAAACACACATCCCAAATACACAAAATCATCTACTTGCTCTACCAACTCCCCGTCTATTCTTATTTCACATATCGTTTTACTTTGTTTTCTTTCAAAAACCATAACTTTCCTCTTACTTGCGTTCACTTTCATTCCTTTTCTTTTGTTGTCCTGTTCATTAATGTAACCATCATTTGCAACTCGGCCGCCGACGACGCAAGTATGACTTGATCATCGGCGTACAAAAGGCATTTGACGGTTTTTTTTTTTTTTTTTTTTTTTTTTTTTTATTCTGTTCTACTGCTGCTATGTATGCAGCACCCTTGGTTACTTTCTTTTTTTTTCCGGTTTATTTTTTTCGTCTTTTTTTTTTTTTTTTTTTTTTTTTTTTTTTTTTTTTCTTTTTTTTTTTTTTTATATCTTAATACTACTTTACAAAGATTATTTATTATATTATATTATATTACAAAGTTGTTTATAATATTTCGTATGCTTACTAAGATACATTTACTTGTTTCACTATAAATAATAACTTTTCTTATCAATATTACAACTTTTTTTTTTTTCGCTAAATCCCTTTTATTGTTATTTTCCTGTGCCATTCATTATCCCTTTTTTTTGTTATATTCCCTTTTTATTTTCTGTTTTTTATTGGATGTGTTTTTATGGTATTTTTTTTTTTTTTTAATTTTTTTTTTTTTTTTTTTTTTTTTTTTTTTTTTAATTTTTTTTTTTTTCTTTGAATTTATACATATTTACTCTTTATCATAACTTTACTTTACTTTAAGCTACTGATTGCGTTAAATTCTGTTACAAACACCATTTTTTTTTTTTAATGTTATTTACAGTTATACCTTATTTTATACATATAATAATTACTATATAAACTTGTTATATTATCATTTTCCCTTTTTTTATTATTCACAGTTATTACCTTTACTAACTATTATATAAACTAACTATTATAAATTCTCATATTTACCTTATACAATTTTAATGCAATTGTCCATTGCTTAAATTTTATATACTTTTAACCTATACAACTATGCTATTTTGGACCCATTTGCTTTTCCTGCAGTACGAACGACTATTTCTGCATATTTTAGGAAATGGGTCCGACAGTCATCGTTGTTAATAACGTATTTTAGGGTAGTATCATTAATTGCAATTCCCATCTTCTGCTCGCATTCCAATCTTTTCATAGCGAATCTTGGGCAATCTATTAACAGGTGTAAAATTGTTTCGTCTTTTTCACTACTGCATGCACAAAATGGGGACTGCGTTAATTTGTGCTTGAATAAATACGCCTTAAAACCTCCATGACCCGTTAACAATTGCGTTTTGACGTTATCTAGTTTAATATTTTTGAGTGTACTGTGTGCTTGTCTTATATCCGGAAAGAATAGCTTCGTGACTGCTCCTGTTGTAGCTTCATTGTATCGTTGTTGCCACCTCATGCAGGTAGAGTCCCTGGTGAGTCGCTTCGCGAAGGACAGAGGGCACTTATCATAAGCTGCGGCTTGTTTGTTTGTCAGTGCTGCCTTTTTTGCAAGTTCATCAGCTCTTTCGTTGCCGGGTATACCAATATGCGCTTTGACCCAGTAGAATTCAACATCACCGTCTTTATTTTTTAATTCTCTTAAGCGTTCTTGTATTTCAACTGCAAGAGGGTGGAGAGATGAACTGTCGGTTAGGCACTCTAAAGCTGATCGTGAGTCACTTAGTATTATTGCTTTCTTTAATTTACTGATCTTGCACATCATGTCAATTGCTTTAAGAATCGCAGTAAGTTCAGCCTGATAAACACTACAGTAACTTTCTAACCTAAATGTTGATTTGAGTATTTCTTTACCCTCTCTCCACACACTGACAGCGTAGTAATAACTGGGGCTACAAAACCACAATTTCAAATTTACCCGCACTCTTCGAATTCTCGAAACACGTGGCCACGTGGTTTCGAGAAAAACTGTTATATTTTCTGATTTCTTGGTCGGAAAAATCTGAACTAAACGGAAAAATATGCGCCTCAAAAAGTGTCAAATTATGGGTTTAAAAAATGTATATGTCACAGCTTTAGATTTCGCAGAGTTAAGCAAAACATTGGCAAAATTACCTTAATTTGGTGAAATTCGGCTGTTTTTCTGCCAAAGTGGTATCAGGCGAGATCCTGTACCTAACAGCACTGCTTCCAACAAAAAGCTGACACTTTCCCACACAATTTAACACTTTTCACTTCACTGTGGCACTAAATTTACTATTTTTTCCGATTTTTCAAACGCGGAGCTCAATCAGAACGATGTTAACGCTTCGGCGGACGCATACCGTTCCTGGCATTTGACGGTTAACTCACCCATTCTTAACCCGCATTCTTCTGCTTTCAAATTTTCCAAACAACTGTCCATAAATAGGTTGAACAGCCACGGGGAAGCCACACAGGCCTGTCTGACACCTTTATGGATACCAAACCAGTCCGAGTAGGCCCCGTTGATCCTGACACAAGCACTAGAGTCCCTATATAGAGACTTCAATGCCTGTATCAAGCCAGCGCTCAACCCAAATGAGTTCAGTGTTTGCCATAATACATCCCTGTCCACTCTGTCATAAACCTTCTCCAAGTCCATGAACGCACAAAAAACTCTTTGGTTTTTGGCCAAAAACTTCTCCGCGATCATGCGCATGGAAAAGACCTGATCCGTACATCCCATTCCCTTTCTAAATCCCGCTTGCAAATCCCAAATTTTTCCATCAGTTTCTTTCATAACTGTTTCAATTAGTACCTTAGCATACAGTTTTCCCACAATGCTAAGAAGGCTGATACCACGGTAGTTTTTACAGTCCTGCTGTGATCCTTTTCCTTTATATATTGGGACTATCACGGCTTTGCACCAGTCTCCCGGTACACGCTTAAGTTCCCAACATAAGTTAAACAAGGTCTGCCACCACTCTTTCTCCAGCCCTTAGCATTTCGAGAGATAATCTATCATAACCGGCTGCCATACCTGCTTTCATACTTTTCATTTTTTTCATTATTTCATCTATACTTATATCTCTATCTATTTCCTCTTCTTCCGGAATTTCTATTTCATTTAATTCAAACGTCTCATCACTCATAAACACGCTTTCAAAGTATTCCTTCCATCTCCTCAAACTCAAAACTTCGTCATTCAGAATACAGCCATTCTGGTCTCGTATAGCATTCATTCTAGGCTGTTCTGAATGTCCCCTGGTAGTTCTTACGAGTTTCCAGAACATTTTAATGTTTGCCTGGAAGTTATCCGATATTCTTCTATCATTCTTGTCCGTTCTTTCTTGCTTTTTCCTTTCAACTACTTCTTTTACTCTCTTATTTAGGTGTCTAAAGACAGCCTTTTTCCTTTCAATATCATCATTCACACTGCCAGAATTACTAGCCTTGGTTGCTAGTAAATCTAGCCATGCTTTTTTCTTTGCTTTAACTTCCATCCGTACCTCATCATCCCACCATAACGTGTTAATTTTCCTTTTATTCGTTCTCTTACTGACACCACATACTACGGTAGCTGCATCCACTAAAACTTTCTTGACATTATACCACACAGTCTCCAAGTCTAAATCATTCATACACAATTCAGCCATACCACTTATATTTTCTCTAAATCTATATTTGAACTTCTCTCTCACACCTTCATCTTGTAACCTCTCTGTTCTTATTCGCTGTAACGCAGTGGTAGACACAGATGTCCGATGCCTCCAACGTCTGAAAAGACCATCAACAATAATGAAATCTATCATACTTCTTTCATCACCTCTTTCCCATGTATACGTGTAAATCTTCTTATGACGAAAGAAAGTGTTCGTCACAAAAAGACTCTTTTCCACGCATACGGCGAGAAGGCTTTCACCATTCTCATTTATACTTTCATCACCAAACGTTCCCAATATCTTTTCATAACCAAGCCTCCTCACCCCAACCCTTCCATTAAAATCGCCTAATAGCACAATATTTTCATTAACCTTGCATTTCATTAGCACCATCCTTACCAACTCCCAAAACTTTTCTCGGATATAAGTGGGCTTAGACATGTCTGGGGCGTAGACCCCTAAAACAAACAACTTCTTTAAGCCCACTTTCATTCGTATCCATAGCAGTCTCGGGCTTACACATTCATACTCTTTCACACAATGACCCATTCTTTCTGAAAGGATGATACCGACTCCCTGGCATGCCCGCTCGGTCTCGTCTACACCAGACCAGTACGCGGTATACATGCCATGCGTAGTGACATCCTTTCCTTTCCGTTTCGTCTCATTTACACATAACACGTCTATTCCTCTATCATGCATCATATCGCATACTTCGTCCATCTTATCATTCATTCCTCCACATACATTTAATGTAGCCAGACGAGCTTCCGCAATCCACTTTTCGCCCCTCCGGGGGACAGAACGTGACGGGTGGCGAACCTCGTCGCCGGTTTTCCTCCCGGAGATTCTTCGCACCCCTGCCCCATTAAAGGGGCGCCGGGAACTCGGGACCATTTCTTTAATTTTGTGCCTCATGGTGCGATAGTAGGGTGTGGTATTTTTTACGCCGCTACCACACGGCGAAGAGCCGATGTCTGCATTTTTAATCTTAATTAAGGTTAGATGTAGATGTCCATGAGCTTCAGCATCCACTTACCCTTAATTGGACTGTGTGCTCGTTTGTCACCCTGATTTATAGAATTTTAAAATCGGTTCGTACTTTTTATTAAATTTGACATTTACCATTTTTATAAATTCATAAAAATGGTTAAACTTTAAAAAAAATTTTGAAATGAAATGAAATTTTTAATACGTTCATATTTTCCTCAAGCGTTTTCACTTGTATAATTTATTCAAAGTGTCGTCGTTGCTCTATTTGGCAGCATACCAAATAACATTTAATTTTTATTCTTGCATTGTGAAATGTTGAGTGAATACGTCACTTTGTTTGGAAATAAACAATTCGTCGCGTTAAAAATCATAACAATTAAAACAGAAAACATTGCAACCTTTTTTTCTTAATGGTAGAATTTATTCTGTATGACGAAAATAACGAAAACCTCTATGGTTATGGAACTTAATTTTGAAATTCTTACAATTAAAAAAATTACTGTAGAAAATATTTTAAAAATGAACACGTATTAACTAAAATGATGTAAATATTTCGGATCATCAAATTTTCCACACAACACTTACAGAAATTTCCTTTTCATAGCTATTTCATATTCCGTTCCTCGGGATAAGCTTCTTGACTCTAACGCATTTACATATATTCACTTGGCTTAGGCAGTCTTGTTTTAAACATAACAAGTCCCACAATCTCTTCTGGGACCACCTTAATTCTTCGTGATACGATTTACGTCGCTTAACTTTGGTGTCCTTATTCAATGCAAAAAACACTTAAGCCCCCTTTCTTGTTCACAAAACCGTGTGTTTTTTAGTCTCGTCACGAGGTTAGGAAGCTTATGGCCTTTTCAATTGTTTTTTTAAAAACATTTGTCATTTTATATAAAATCACATCAATTCAAAGCAATTTATTTTATAATCTAGTTGTATATATATGGTTTTAATTAAAAAAAAATAGTTCAAAAGAAGAACCCTGCAAGGCCACTGCAAATATTGGACATTATAGATATTGTTATTACATTTACATTATCATATTAATAATAAAATTATCATTCCTATTATTTAACGAATATTTACAATTAACTTAAATAATAACGAGATCATACTAAAAATTTATTATTTACTCATATTTCCTACTTAAGCACTAAAAACCTGCTACAACGAGTAACAATATTTTTTCGTTAAATATCCTTAAACTTCCTTTTAGAATTTTTTTATGCTTTTAATGCTTCTTATACTATCTGGAATTGTAATATATATTTTTATTGTTCATTGCATATTGCCGGTGTTAACGTTTTGTATTTTTTGATGTATCTGTGGTTAATTTTATTATATTGGTCTTAAATTTTTAGGGCGGAAATATTGAGGGAACCAGTCGATTATTATTTCTAACCAGTGAGCATATTTCAGATATATATAGGAATCTTAATGTCAGTATACTCGTATTATAATTGATAAAGTAATTTCTACAACTTGTCTTCGAGTCTATATTTGCAAGTATGCGAATACATTTTTTCAGAATAAGAAATACTTTATCAGTGTGATCTTACATACAACTTAAACGATAAGAATTATATCCATGCTCTTGGTTGGTAATAATAATTTTCGATCATACATCTTTATTTTAAACTATGGAACCCAGTACAACTTCACGGTTTTCGGTTTCTATTCAACTATTTGCGGTTAAAAATCAAAATGCACACGCGTTGTCAACCCTGAGAAGGTAGCCTTGTTTTCAGTAAAAAAGGTCATGGAAAACACTGATTAAATACAAATTGGTTGATAATCCAATAATTTTAGTGACTTTATTGACAGTCTGGCTTTATTGTCCAGTAGAAAAACGTAACATTTTATTGCTTTCTCGGCCCAATACAAAGCAATTTATAGAAAAAATACATGTATCATTATTAAGTTTTTAAAATTTATTTAATAAAAACAATTACAGAAATATTTTTTTTCGCATTATTCGACTACAGTTTTAAATGCAGATTAAACACAAGCACTGGGAGTGAGCCAAATTTTCTGACTTTTGTTTAATTGACAGCCTGGCTTCAGTTTATTGTCAATTAAGAATCGTTACATTTTGTTTCTTTCTACGCCTCAAATAATGTAACAGCAATTTGTGTAAAATGATTTATAAAATATTTGTCGCGTGTTATTATGAGACACACTTTATGCAAATTAAATTTTAAAAATAATAATTACTCATTTAATGATTTCTTATATTTACACGAAGACTACACTAAAAGTTAAGAAGTGAGTGACAGCCTAGAACTGATCTAAGAGTACGTGAGTCGATCCGCGTGGCGGACCTGCTAAGTTGGCTGATACTCCAGGAGGGAGGTGACGCAGTCCCTCACAAAGTTAGTGCGTGTATTTCACTCACATCCACTTTCCTTCCTCTGCTTGTTGTATGTACCAATTCAGTTCACAAATCATTATCAAAGACGCTCACGTTACTGGCCTGTCCACATATTATTATTTGAAATTAGAATATATTTCAACATTCAACAGGCAACATTTTTTTAAACTTTTGGTCTCGAAATGCGTACTACAGATGCCAGTTGATGGATTTTTTGTATTAAATAGAAGTAACAAACGAACTTACAGTGCTTGATGGTAAGTGGCTCTTGCAGCACATCTCTGCAACCATCTTCAAATAAATATTGCAACAGATGCGTAATCACCTCTCTAAGGACATATATGAATGGCTAACAGTCTGTTATTATATTGGCTATAAACCTAATATCGCAACATAGTAGTGCAAACACTGCTATTTGGCAACAGAAATAAGTAGAGGAACGTACCAACCCTGGCAAACTTCTAGGTGGAAAAGCAATCATACTACCTAGTACGGAGTTTCCTTTACTATTGCTACTTATTTAATGTGGAATCGCGGGAAATGAGCATGGAAATGCGCCACTCGCCATACCCACAGAAATCTAATAGTGTTCGCTGGCCTAGCAATGCATCTCTGAGGTCTTGAAGGTCGGTACTTCCAAGTGCTTTTTTTAGCGCCCTTGACCTTATTTTTCGGATCCAGACAGGTCCACTGTCTGGACGCCGTGTAAGAAGGTGGGTCTTGCTACTACGAGGAGATCGAATTCGGGTTTCTCGCGTACCATAAACTTTATTTAACTATTAAAAGCCAGTGTTGGACTAATATTCTGCCTGATAGTAAGTGGTGATGCAGCCAAAGATTACAAAGCGCATTGATTTAGCTTAACAAGAGCCTTTTCACTCTTTCTTTAAAGGCACACATAAGTATACGAACGAGAAGACCAATGCTGGCAAATTATTTCACCCCTTTACTGAACGCATTTTAAGGCCAATGAATATATTGCAAATATGTTAGCAGCTACCAATCATTCATTGACAGAAAACCCCTTTCACTAATTTTGACCCCACCTGGGATTTAAATTGCTTACCACAGGAGAGAATTATGGCCACTAAATCAACAAGGAAGTCATACTACAATTTAAAACCGGGAGCCACTTATGACAAAGGAGTAACCAACACATTTAGGACACTCAGAGCAAAATGCTCTAAAACATTAGACACACCCGTCCGCTTTCATTTCTATGAAATCTATTTGTATTATTTTTTACTTTTTATAAGCCAGTGCATGACTACAACCCCACCTTGATAAGTGATGATGGGGCTCTAGATGGCAAATACCATTATTTTAGCGTTACAAAAGCCTAATTCACCAATGAAAATCAATATTCTTTTCGTTTATGTATATTTTATAGTATAAAGTTAATACCATCGAAATATCGTCAAATAAATAATTTTGATAATTTATAATTAATAAATATTATTAACTCAATGTTTTATAAACTAAAAATAAAGGTATAACAACATAGCAAATCTTAAAGTATGTTTGTATATATAATGCTTTATAGTTGTGTACATAACACAAAAAACGGGTTACAGGAAGGAAAACCTGGGAGATAAGTACAATGGGACGGTCTTATCGCTAAAGAGCAATCTCTTTCAGACAACCCTAAGGTTAAGGAAAAGAAGATTAACAAATTAAAAAACTGGACAGTGGTAGGTAGTAGTAGCCAATATATTTTACTTACTTACTTACTTATCGTCACGCACAATCCCTGACGGGGTAGCCAGAGAGAACAGATCGCCAAGTGTCACGATCCTTACATACCTCTTTCGCTTCTTTCAGATTCATTATCTTCTTCATACATGCACGTCTAGGTATCCGAGTACTCTTGACCCTCCCCTCTTCGAGCAGTTTGCTCACATGGTCTTCGAAAGTTAGTCTCGGTCTACCTCGACACCTTTTAATATTAACTTTCGCGCTATATATTTTCTTCACCATTCGGTCTTCACTCATTCTCTCAACGTGCCCAAACCATCGAAGCACGCCCTTATCAATTTTTGTGATAAGGTCATCTTTCAAACCTGCCATATTGCGAATCTCTTCGTTTCGCTTCCGGTCGGCCATGGTAACGCCGCACATTTTACGAAGAGATCGCATCTCCACTGCATTCAACTTGCTTTTATGCTTCTTCTGGCATACCCAGGTTTCGCTGCCATATAATAAAGTCGGTACCAACACTGCGTTATGTATTGCAAGGCGTGCACTCTTCACTACGCCTTGCCTTTTGACTAACGCAGTCAGGGCACCATTGACTTTGTTCCCGGCAGCGACACGCCTGTCCACATCTAAATCACATCTTCCATCCCGGCTAAAAGCACTCCCCAAGTATAAAATTTCATTTACCTGTTCTAGACATTCCTGATTTACCCATATTTCACACTTCGTTCTCTCTTCGTCCCTTTCAAATACCAGAACCTTAGTTTTATTAGCATTCAAGCGGAGACCTTTAATTTCACATTCCTCTTTCATACACGTGACTAATGCCTGCAGTTCTGCCTCTGATGGTGCAATAAGCACTGCATCATCAGCATACAGCAGACAATTTACTTTAATGTCACCCAATTTCACACCCAAACAGCTATCTTTCAGCTTCTGTAAACAGCTGTCGAGATACAGTATGAACAGCCAGGAAGACATGACACAACCCTGTTTTACGCCCGTTTGGACGCTAAACATGGGAGACAGGTCATGCTCTACCCGCACACATGCTTTACAGTCACAGTAAAGTGACTGCACAGCCCTTAGCAATCGACCATCCACACCGTACCCCGGTAACAGTTCCCACATTTTCTTCCTTACAACCTTATCAAATGCTTTCTCAAGATCCACAAAAGCACAGAATATCCTCTGGTTAGCAGCCAGAAGCTTTTCCGTGATCATGCGTAGAGAAAACATTTGATCCGTGCATCCTCTTCCAGGTTTAAATTTGCATTGAGCCTCCCATAGAAATCTTTCCGATTTCTCTTGCATCCTACGTGTCAAAACCTTCGAGTAAACTTTACTTGCAAAACTGGTCAAGCTGATCGCCCGATAGCACCCGCAGTCAAAATGTGAACCTTTACCTTTATATAAAGACACAATGACTACGGATCGCCAATCATCCGGGACATCCCCCGTCCGCCAGCACAAATTGCACAGCAGATGAAAGCTGTCCCAGACGCGAGGCCCACCATACTTGACCATTTCAGCAGTAACTTTGTCTAGTCCCGCAGCCTTACCACATTTCAAACTTCGAATCGCACGTTCAATCTCTTTCATACTGATGACCTCAGTGTCATCGAGGTCCGGGTCTGGCGTACCAGTCTCGGCGTCATCCCCGGATTCCTCACTAAGATCATCACACGCATACATTTCTCTATAAAATTCGCTCCATCGCTGCATGACGTCCGATTTGTCTGAGAGGACGACATTAGTTCTCGAAAGCACTTTGTTCATTCTTAAGGCCGTCGCACCACTTCGGGTCCTTCCAACCTCTTTCCAGAAGAGTTTGGAGTTCTCCTTAAAGTTGTGCGACAACCTTTCGTCCGCTTCCATTCTACACCTTTCACGCACTTCCTCAATCAATGCTTTCGTGTGAACTTTTTGCAGCTTATATCTTTCTTTCATCTTCTCTCTCATATCCTTATCATTACTGGAGGCCAAGTAGTCTAACCATGCTTTCTTCTTCTTCTTTACAGCTTCTTTCACTTCATCATTCCACCATGCATCTCTTCTTTTACTACTGCCTCTTTTAGTCGTTCCACACAAATCTTCCGCTGCACTTACCATTCCATCCCTAAGGTTCTGCCATGTCCTTTCCTCACATTCATTTCTGCCATCGATGGTGTCAAGCTTTTCGGCTACCTTCGCATGATATTTGTCCCTAGTATCCGCTTCCTGAAGCTTCCAGCTTCGAATGCGACAGACCGACTGTGGTTCTGTCACTGCCGTCCGGTAGCGCCAACCCGCGAACAGACCCCTAAATCTAGTAACCACTAGATAGTGATCCGTTCCCAGGTCAGCACCCCTGAACACTCGCGTATCCATCACCTGTTTTCGCAGCCGGTCATCCACCAGAAACAAATCGATCATACTTCTCTCATTCTTTCTTTCTCTAGTATACATATGGATTTTCTTGTGATTAAACATAGTGTTTGTCACAAGAAGACGCTTTTCCTTACATACCGCCACTATAAGCTTGCCAGCATCATTAACTCTTTTATCGCCAAACTTTCCAAGCACCGACTCGTACCCTGGTCGAGCGGTACCAACCCATCCATTCAAATCACCACATACAACAAATCTTTCATTTCCCCTAGCCAAATCTAGAACTTCTCTTACATTCACCCAAAACTCCTCCAGCTCAGCCCTGGATGACGAAGCTACCGGCGCATAAACAGCCAAAAGGAATAACTTCGTCAGTCCCAATTTAAAGTGAACCCAGAGAAGTCTTGAGTTCACAACTTTATATTCAGTCATAACATCGACCAATCGAGACGACAGCAGCACCCCCACACCCTGGCGGGCGCTTTCGCTCTCCGGGACTCCGGACCATAGAGCTAACGCCCCGCCAGGGAGCTCTTCAGTACCACTGCCCTTCTGTTTGGTCTCCGACATACACACGACATCTAATTCTCATTCTTTCATTATTTCGATCAACTCATTCGTCTTATCTCTCATGCCAATATATGATTTTATTATAATAAAATAAACTCTAATATATAGAAAATAAGCAAATAACTTTATTATTATATACAAAACTCTAAATAGGCAATCTCTAAATTACACAAATATATACAGAAGCGAAATAAAAATCTTAATGCAGATAAAGTTCTCAATGTAAACTAGTATCTAGTTATTAACATCAGTTTACAACTATCAAATAAATTAAACTAAAACTAAATTCAGTTAAGGCACGCCTACATACGTTTTGTCGGAGCGAAATCGCCTGATTGTGAATGTGTTACAATGCTACGTATATCGTCTGTGACAATTCAATTGGCTGGAATAGTGGCTTCTAATGTTCGCCTCAAGTCACACAAAACCCTTAACGAAAATCGATTTTGTCTTTTGTCTAATAACTCTCTCAAATTGAAGTGAAATATTTAATTAAATTTTATAGTAACACGTTTATTTTGTGTAAATATTTTGTAATTAATAAATATTTTTAAATTACTCTTTAAAAATTTAAATTACCTTTTTTTAATAAATGCAAAAAGATGTAAGAATTGCGCGTTGTTAGGAAATAGTTGCCGTGTAAAGACGGCGAAAGAGAATCCACTAACCTATGTCATACCTTTGGTGTCATAAGAAACGGTGTCTTGATTGACTCGATGGCCTCGTGATCTTAAACGCGACTTCTGATCTTGAGGTTCCAGTTTCGAATCGCGGCTCGGGTAGCAGACGGTGTTTCGCATCCGAGCCTAAGAAAGCACGTCAAGCCATTGGTCCGGCTCCTGGTTTCCCTCCGGTCGTAACAATGAGATAAGGTCACCCGAGGCAAGTGTGACATAAATTAATTAATATTATAATGGACATAGAGAATTCAGTTTCATAACATCAATTATTAAGTGCTTGTTTGTTTGATCAAGCAATTTAAATAAACTTTATCGAAGAATAAAGCCTCGATTTCGGAAATATTTAATACTTACAAGTAGCATTTTGTAATTTAAGGTAATTTAAACTAATCGAGGTGAAAGACTGTAACACTGAGGCAAGTCTGACAGTACGCTTCTTATTTTTGTTACTTTATTATTATTTGTGGTTTTCGACAAAATTGAAGAGATCATACTAACGTCAAAATATTTTAAGATCCATAAAGGATTAGAACGTCCATTTTTGTGTAAAAATGAGTATTCCCCACATGGGGCAAGTTTTCGAATAGTTTAAAAAAAGACGTCTGTTGATAAAATAGTTGACGCTATGTACTTAACTGTCGGTATAGTCAATAACGTAAAAGTTCCTGCGTTGTTCAATAGATAGAATTTCATCAAAAAAAAAAACGTGTTTATGCCGCATAATTTGTTTTTGTTACACTTGCCCAACTGTGACTATACTATAATCCTATAATAAAACTTATTTTTAATTCTCCACGTTTCGGGTGCTTTCCAGCATTCTTGGTCACAGGGGACTTAGATGATTGACTTACTGATGTGAGAGTTAACCCGGAGTACCTTCAGCTTTTTAATTATAACTTTTTGGTCCGATCTACGCAGAATGAACTTACTTTGTCTTGAAGTCTTGCAGTGGTGTGCTTAGGTTTAGTTTTAATTTTATTAATTACAGGATCCCAAGCAGGTGCCCCAGGATCCCAACCAGGTGGTAGTACCCAACATCCCTCTCTATTGAAAATTAAGATGTTTGTTTTTAATTTTAATAGCCTCACGTATCATCCTTGGCAGGAATCGATATTTTTCCACGAGGTTTTGTGGTCTATCAAATCTGATGTAATAGTGGAGCCGTCTAAGATATGATCACAAACTGCAGACTTCCAACACATTGGGGTGTCACGTCAGCTGTATGTTCTTTTACGCGTTCTATAGGAAAGGCGTATGTTCAGCAGTAAACTTTAATAGGCTGTAACGGAGAGACTATAATCCTGTCCCAAAAATAGCCACTCACCACTCACCTACCTAGCTCATTTTGAAGCATTCTATTGACCCCCCTGTCTAATATTCCTATGTGTTACAGTGGACTTTTGGTATGATGTAATGAATTCATGAAGTAAATTAATATCAAAATGGTAGTGTTCCTTTTTAAATCCCAACAGTTGTTACCATGCAGTTAGTTGCACATATACCACACATTAAAGGGTATGAGAGTCTACGTAGTAACAGTCTGTGGGGTATGTTTTTGTATAATTGTAGCGACAAGTGACGATCCACTAGACGACTTTTGGTATGACGTAATGAATTCATGAAGTAAATTAATATCAAAATGGAAGTGTTCCTTTTTAAATCCCAACAGTTGTCACCATGCAGTTAGTTGCACATATACCACACATTAAAGGGTATAAGAGTCTATATAGTTACAGTCTGTGGGGTGTGTTTTTATATAATTGAAGCGACAAGTGACGATCCACTAGACGGCAAGTATCTGCTGCAATACATAGACACCTGGAACTAACTTCAAAATAAGAAGGCTACAGATGCGTTTATGCATGTTACCTGTAAGGAATCGGATGGAATATGTCTGGTAACATAATTATACTGACTCTCTTTATCCTTCAGATCGTAATACAGCAGTGCACGCACTGCTGTTTGGCGGCAGAATATGTGAGGTGGTGTTACCTTAACAGATGGACTGCTAGGCAGAATAGTAGTCCTGCAACCACTTGCACGGCGGTGAATGATAACATCGTAAAAAAACCTGCATACTAAGTCTACTAAGCTCTGGTGTTATTAAAGTTTTCCATATATTTTACCATAGGTAATTATTCTATAAATTATTTGATTTGATTTAAGTTAGGGCATCAAAACGGGCTGTTCCTTGTCCTTAAGCTTTAATTTCAGATTTAAAAGAAGGCTTGTAAGCAGCAGTGGGATATTTATAAGATGTTTATAACACGTTCATAAGATGTTTTAATGTACTCAAGCACGCTGCAGGCTTATATGGCTGTTGTAGTACGAATGTGTCGGCTCGACCGAGGAAGGATCATGTTCTCACATAACACCAGTGCAAAACAACAACTTAATACTGCTTCTTGTTCTTATGGTAAGTGTAGTAAGTGTAGAGAATTGAAGAGCCTCTTTACTTAAAACAGTCCTCAGGGGTAACAACGCAACTACATTTGAATCATAATCAGGAATAGATATAGATATATATTCGCCGTAGCATCCACTTACCGTCAGGTGGACTATGTTGTCGTTTGTTACTTTAGTTCTGTAAAAAAATCAATATTATTTTAAATATTAAATACTAATTTACTTCAATATTCGCATATTTAAATTATTTAAAAAAAAACATTCCTTCGTTTTTAAAGCGAATAAAATTACTATTAGTAGTAATGGAAATAATTATAAACGCTAGTTGTAAATTTCACAGCACGCGAGTAACTCACATACCCGGATCTGGATTCCTGCTTAAACCTAATGAAATTTTAAAGTGGTTGCAATTTTAAATGCTTGTTTACCACGTGCTTGGTGGTGAAGGAAAACTTCGTTAGGAAACTTAATTGCCCCAAAATTATTTCACGAATGCGAGAAGATTTGTGTCCAAGTGTGAGGCAAATAGTGGTTGTAACTTTATTGTTTTTTAACAATATTTCAGCCATATTTGCTGAGATACATTTGACATATTTTTAGTGATTTGCTTGAACTGGAAAATGCCAGTTTTAGTTTTAAAACTCTCCATTCAAAACGTCATTACAATTTAAGCCTGGCGACCGAAAAAGTAGAAATATTATTTGCACACGACTTCAACTTTACACGTTTAACATATTCACTTCACAAATAAATACGTGCAACATTTATCAACTTTTTCTATTTTCGTCGCTACTAATACAAATAAACTGACGTCGCGCTTCACTGAATATAAAAATCACACGTGAATTCCACAAATGTCATTTATTTTTACCTGGTAGAACCATTCTGACATTATGTTATGATTTTAACATGAATGGGTCGGCTCATTTGGGAAAGGACTATGCATTCACAGAATACCAGCGTAAAATAACAGCAATATGCTACTGTGTTTTGTATGGTGAAGTAAAGATCCGGAGACCCTTTTTATTGAATACAAGGCATTCCATTTTTTCCATCAGGGGTGATACATTTTCTTCAGCCTCTACAGTTTGATTCCTCATCTTAATTATCTATGGGCCACAGTATCCATTTACCGTCAAATGGACTGTGTGCTCGTTTGTCACGTTTATACCATAAAGAAAAAAAACAGTCAAAGAACGGCGAAGTATTTTCATCTGTAGCAGATATACCAACATCCGTTTTTATTTAATACATACTCGTAGATAAAGATTAAAACAGTTATATCACTTGGAGGACGTATGATATTCATTAGCAAGGTACTGAACATAATTATTCGCATTATAAAGTATAATCTCAAAGCTACGTGAGCACATGGACTAACTGGGAGTACTTAATTGATTGCACTAGCTTTGCGCATTTCGAAATCCATTAGGTTTACCGCACTACAGAAATCTAGAGTAAGGTAACATTGTTAGGTGAACAATTGCTCAAGTTAAGGCAAACGTTTACTGTTCCTTTATGTCTGTACGTATGTGTTTGTGTGTTTCAGAGTTATCAAAAGAAAAATTAGTAAAGTTACAGCCTATGCCGTGGTAAGGATTAGTGGTAAAGTGGTAAGGAGCTAAGCCCTCGCTGTAAATTTCACAGTAGCGAGTAACCCGGATTCAATCCCCGCCGGTACCAATGAAATTGTTAGTTGCAATTTTAAGTGCTGATTTACCACGTGCTCGGCGGTGAAGGAAATCATCATGAGAAAACCTGCATTTCTGAGAAATAAGAAAAAAATTGAAGGTATGTGAATTTCGACACTAACATATATTGGGGCTGCCCGGCGGATTATTCCTTGCCCTAAAATACTATCGGAAATTAGAGGCATGTGCCTAGCAGTGGAACGTATATATACGAACTTAACTTGTAACGTGAAACTGTAACTTTAACTTTTATTAACAGCCTTTACGTAACGTTGATCTATTATTGATATCTTTGGGAATATTTTTGCGATTTGGGAAGGCAAATACAACATAACTGTGACAAAGTGGATTAAGGTATAGTATATTTAACTTAGCTATCATACGTCTTTTATCTAGTAGCGGAGTTAATTGATTTTGATATTATTTGTTTCGTGTAAGGTTGAAATTGAAATGAAGATCTCTATCCTAACGAAGTAGTAGTCATTTAGAATCATTGCATAAATCTTTTTTAAGTCTGCCATACGTTTATCAGTCAGACAAGAAAGTCATTTAAAGAAATAAAATATTTTAATTTTAATGCAATATCAGAAAATGTCATAAACTTCCTTCATTTTAATATTCGCCGAGTCCTGACCACGATAAATTGGAAATGTTTTTCTTCCATTCTTGATGCTTATTTTCTCTATGCTCTGATTTCCCCGCTTTCAGTAAATACTAAATATTTTTCAAGGTAAAGTACACAGCGGCAGATACTAAAACTTTGAAGAGATTATTAATATGAATTGTAGATTTGCTTATGGGAATAAGAAACCAAGAAACAAGTTAAAAGTTTTGATTCTCAAAAGATTTATCATTAAGTTTTAAACCTTATTAATGCCAGTAGGAAGTTAAAGGGAATTGGTATAATTCCTTCAAATCCCTAACACAAAATCCACCTCTTTCCTACAAGCTAACCGTACTAATAAATATCTGTTATACCTAATTTTTAAGCTATATGATATAAAAAAATGTTTTTATTTAATAAGTATATTACTACTGAAAAGTTTTACACTATTTTTTTATAGGATAAGGTGACAAACAAGCACACAGTCCACCTGATGGTAAGAGGCTGCTGTGGCCCATAGACATCTATATTTATCCTCGTGTGCGAATCAAAATGCAGATGCGTTGTTACCCGTGAGGACTATGATAGAATATTTTCCAGTTAAAAGGATCTCCGGTTCTCTACACTCACCATACGAAACACAACAGCATTAAGTTGCTATTTTACGCTGGTATTCTGTGAGAATGTGGTCTTTCCCTGGTCGAGCCGACCCATTCGTGCTACAACTATACTATTAATATGGCTACAGCATGGCTCTACCACGTATAAAAGTTTTATGGTATTCTTGTAATTTATCTAATATATAAGAAATATGTTTGTGTGATGAACGGTATAGCAACGCCATACTGTTCATGAGATTGAGCTAAAATTTTGTTAACATATTGCTTGCACTTGTGCGAAGATTATAGGCATATTAAAATTAATCTATTTTAGGTGTCGCACCGAAAAATTTATTTTAAATTTATGTATTATTCAATTTCAAATAATGTATTATTATTCCTAATTAAACAATATAGCTCTTCCAACTTTCACATTTAAAACGGTATTTCATCTATTATTCCTTCTGTGGCAGCAACGCATCTAATCAATTTTGAATTATTCTTAATAATTTATATTTAAGTCGGTTGTACAAAATTTTAAATTATTTGTGATCAATTTGCGTTGGTCTTTCCATCGGAGCACAATGTGGGTTTCTTCAAGGCAAAAGTTACTATGCTTTTGTCAAGATAAGTCAGTACGCATTGACATCTTCAGGTGCATCTCCACTTACCCATCAGGCGGGGTCCCTGAGACGCCTCTTACGACACGACAAAATTTAAAAAGTAACGTAACAGTCTACATATGTTTCACTGTTGAGCACAGACCTTCTACATTTCTAGGTGGATTAATTTGGAGCAGTGAATCGACGTGCGCTCTGTGTTAATTCAAGTTACACTTCGTAATATATCTATGAAATATATTTAATTTTCTCAGACGTACAGGTTTTAGCGGTGTTTTCTTATATTGCCAAGTAATTTTTAAATAGCACAAATAATAAATACCATGAAAGAAACACTTATTTGTTAGGTCTTTGTCGACAGTAAATACCTACTTACGGATTTTCCTGAACAAAAAATACTGCAACCAAGAAACATGTATCGTCTCAGCTCGGACAGTAGGAAGTTGGTTAATACTTGGCATTCTTTAATCCTTTACGTTAACAATCATCATCATTACAGCCCTTCACAAGTCTACTGCTAATCATAAGCCTCCCTAAAGGAAAGTCACAAAACACGGTTCTGAGCCACCTGCATCCATCGACTTCCTGCATATCTTACCAAGTCGTCACTCCATCTAGTGGGGGTACGCCCTACACTTCGTCCGCCGGTACGAAGTCACCACTCGAGAACCTTTTTTCCCCATCGGTTGTCGGTTCTGCGAGCTATATGGCCGGCCAATTGCCACTTCAGCTTACTAATCCGTTGGGCTATATCGGTCAATGTGGTTCTACTGCATATAACCTCATTTCTAAGTTTATCACTCAGAGAAACTCGGAGCATGGCCCTCTCCATTACGCGCTGAGTAACCTTGAGCTTCCTCATCCGGCCAACAGTGAAGGACCACGTCTCAGTTCCATAGGTCACCACTGGCAACACGCACTGGTTGTACAGTCTCGTTTTCAAGTTTTGAGGTATACCTGACGAGAAGATGTGTCGTAATTTCCCGAACGCTGCGCATCCGAGTTGAATCCGTCGATTGACCTCTCGGTCTAAGTTGGACTTTCTAGACGGACTATTTGTCCCAGGTAAACATACTCATCAACAACTTCGAGCTTAGTACTTCCCACAACTACCAGCATAGGTGTGACTTGGACATTGAACATGATCTTTGTTTTCTCCATGTTCATTTTAAGACCTAACTGTTGGTAGATATTATTGAGGTCATTAGGCATAGTGCTTAGGTCCTCCAGCAATTCTACCATAAGGACTATATCGTCGGCAAGTCGAAGGTGAGTGATGAACTCGCCATTGATGTTAATACCGTATTCTATCCAGTCCAGTAGTTTGAAAACGTCTTCCAATGCAGCGGTGAAGAGTTTCTGGTATATAACGTCGCCCTGTCTTACACCTCTCTGCAGTTGGATAGGTTTCGTACTCTGGTTCTGTACTCGGATAGCCATCGTAGCCCTACTGTACAAACATTTCAGCACTTCGATATACCGATAGTCATTTTGGCACCGCTGAAGGGACTGTAGCACCGTCCAACTTTTTACGTTTATTGATAACTTTAAATTACAGAAATATCAAATATAATAGTAGAAGTTCAATATATCTATACTCGCTATAATTTAATGATTAGCTCTGCCTAAGTGGCAAAAGGCTTCATAATATCTTGAAGATATTTAATGTAATTGATATAATTTTTTTGGTCATGGTTTTATTTTCTCTTTAGTTATGTTATTAAAGATTTTAGATACTTTCACGTTTTATATGATGGGCCACCTAGTTTTGAAGAGTTATTTATTCCAAAAACGTTAAATCAAAATGAGCACATTTTATTATTATTAACACGTCACATTATTCTGTTAAAGTAGTAGTAGTAGTAATCATCTTTATTCAGGCAAATTACACCCATATCCAGTAAAATCAATAAATTTAAAATCAGTCTTCTAAATTTTAGCAATAATTAAATCAATGTCAATACAAAATAACAATTTTAAAATAATAAATCCAATAAATTATTTTAATTCCCTTTCATCTCCCAAAATAATCCATTAATAGAAATGGGAAATGAAATTCCTCGTTACCAGTAAAAGGAGTCTTCAATACCGTCTATAAGCATAAGAAATTAACTATCAATATGCTCTTATTTTATGAAGGTAATTTCCGAGTTTGGTCCTTCTACGGACGAACTGACCCGTGCCTGTTTCTAGTGATAAATATAAATATATGATTCTTTTGAAAATGTTTTAACTCCCTTCACCTCCCAAAATGCACATTGTACATGCAGAAACTCGTGTCTGTTTGAGTGGACGCACTTTATGTAAATAAAAAGCTGTAGGTACTTAGGTGCGTGTTGCCACTGCTAACTATGACATCGGGATCTCAATCATCTTTGTTCCCTTATGGACCACAGACGTTACAAAGCACTCGAAAGTCAGGAATAAAAAAAGTAAAAATAAAACCTGTTAAAATACGTGTAAAATCAGTTTATTAAATAGTAGTATTCACGTAAATATAAACATCATCACATGAACTATGACGAGTTTCAATCTCGCATGGCCAAAGAGATTTAAATATATAGGTATACTATAGAGCAGGCATAAAGAACGTTTTCATACAAAAACTTTGAGCTCGTGCGTGTGTGACGCACTCTAGCTAAACATAGCAAAACTACGCAGAGTATTTATTAGGAAAAAATTTCAGCTATTCCCCGGTAGGTGACGCTACTAAATGTAGGGTAAAACCCCGTTTTAGGAATGTTACCGTTTAAACATCAAAGTATCGATAATGTTGTTGAAGGTTAGTAAATTTGTAATGCTTTACGATATAATAATAGGGAATATGCATATTTTTTTTAATGTAGAAATCTATTTATTATGAATCCCATCACACCAAGAAAATTTATTTAAACATTTTAAGTTATGAATAATGTCATGAAATAAAATATTTAATTTCCAATAACTAAGAATCAATTTAAACTGCAGTCACATTGGTAACATCTTGGATGACGTAACTAGGTCTATTAGAAGCTATAATAATACCATATGATTAGTCGGTCGGAGTCGAAGGCACATCGCGAAACATCAAATCCAATAAGAGAGCGCCCTCATGTTTTTGAAATTCGTCTCTTTTAGAAAAATACACTTTAAATCTAACATATTTTAGGAAAACATTGAACTTAATGGTCGTTACAAAATAAATTATTATACAAATTCACAAGTTTGGGCGTTTACCGGTAAAAACAACTTCTTTGTTGTATCTCCTCAATTTCAGAGCACATCCGTTGTTGCCGTAGCCAATAGCGGAATATTCGGCGTCAACATATCGAATGACCTGCAGTAACAGTATGCAGTAAGTGACCATCACTTGGAAGAGAAAGCTAAATTGGCTTCTAAAAAGCTTGGCGTACGCAGTAGAACGGGACACTACCGTGAACAAAAAAGCGACTGCTGGCAACTTTACAAGCACAGGTTCGAACTCACATGGAATACTTTTCTTGGGCCTTGGGCTTGGGCCGGGTCTCCCCATTGCGAACTCATTCCACTTGACTGCAGAGCAGAGCGGCTCGAATCGTCGACGACCGAGTTCTCTTTGATTGGCTCGATTTTCTATCGTATTTAACACGGGGAGTGTTCTGTGGAATTTTTCGGATTAATTCCAGCCACCAAATTTCACCAACACACATCGTGACAAAACTTACGTTACCACCCACATGATTTGGATACTTGGCGATCTACTACCGAGCGATATATTAAATGTTTTCTTAGGAATCGTTTACCAACGGCAATTTTTATGGACCCATACTCCTTTAAGTCTTCTGTCACAATATGACCCAGATATTTAAATTGGGTTACTCTATGTAAAAGTAAACCGTTAAGCTTTACTAGAGGGACATATGTTGGACTTTTATTTCTACCTCTGAAAACCAACAGTTCACTTTTATTAGCATTATGTTTTAATCCATGTTGATCAGCATAATCCTCACAAATGGAGCAACTTTCGCATTCCACATATTGACGGGCTCAGCAGAAGATCTATGATTCTTTTTTCGCAGCACATTAATATATCTCCGCCTAAGAAAATGAATATTATGTTAAAGCAACGACTTTGGAATATATTTCGTTTAAATATTTCTTGGGCAGGAGCATCAGTTCTGTAGGAGCTGTGGATCATATTCAGCATTGGACTTTTAATAGGCTGTAATAAATAAAATAAAATAAAAATAAACATCAAAATAATAAATAAAATAAAATAAAAATAAAGATCAAGATAATAAATAAAAATAAAAATAAAAATGTTTTATTTTTCAGGCATCGTAGGCCCATAACGTGTTCGTAATAGTAAATAAAACTTAAGAACTAATGTTAGTAAATAAAACAAGACAGAAATATATGAAAAATTTGGGGGTTTTATCAAGCTCCATTTAACAAATGTAACCTAAAAACATAACCAATGTCGGGCCATCTAGCCGTTCTCAAAGACCCTCAAGACACTATTCGAGCTTTTCCTCACTCTGTGCATCAATGATCCCACTTTTTTATGCATGATCGTAAAGTAATCATCAGTATGCGCATCGGCAAACATGCCTGATGCACTACAATAAGGTGGAAGCCCCAACAGCAACCTGAAGGCATTGTTATATTGGATACGCAAGGTATTTCCTGCGCTTTGGGTATGATTGGCCCAAAGGCTGCTGGTGTAAAATGATTGGCAGAAGCCTTGAACAGTGTAATTTTAACTGGTACAGAGCGAGCAGCAAACCTTCGAACCACCATGTTACCTCTCACAGCTAGCGCCCTGCGTTCCCTTTCGATGTCTAGGTCATCCTTTAAGTTTTCTGTCACAATAAGTCCCAGATATTTAATTTGGGTTACTCTTTGTAAAAGTGAACCGTTAAGGTTTACTGGAGGGACATATGTTGGACTTTTATTTCTACCTTTGAAAACCAACAGTTCACTTTTATTAGCATTGTATTTGAATCCATGTTGATCAGCATAATCCTCACAAATGGCAAGCAACTTTCGCATTCCACATATTGACGGGCTAAGCAGCACCATATCGTCTGCGTACTTCAAGTTGTTTAGACTTACTCCGTCTATATGGCAACCAACATGTGTGCTGTTAAGCTCGTCAATCAGCTTATTAATATAGATATTAAAAAGCCTCGGAGAGGTAAGACCGCCTTGCCTCACACCGCACTCAAGTTTATAAGGGTCAGACAATGCATTGGACCACCTTACAAAGTTTCTGTGCTTGTCATACCACATAGACAACGTAGACACTAATGAAGCAGGAACTCCCGCCTCCCGAAGCTTTCCTCACAGAACATTGTAGGAAACCAGGTCAAAGGCTTTTGAAAGGTCCAGGATACAAGTATACACGGGTGTTTTTTTGTCAGTGTAATATTTGACAGTGTGCTTCAATGCAAAAATAGCACTCTCAGTGGATAGTCCCGGGCGAAAACCATACTGTGAGTCGTGTATCTTTATGTATTCACTGAGGCGAGAGTCGAGCATACTGTCAAATACTTTGGCTATTACGGTCGCCAGTGAAATCGGTCTGTAATTAAACTTGTCTGCTATGTCTACCGTCCTATTCTTAATAATAGGCACGACTATAGTATCCAGAAGCTCCTGTGGTAAGTAAGAATGGCCTAAACAAAGATTAAAAAACATGGTCAACGCTCTTGGTAAATGTATTCCAGCGTTTTAAAGGTGCTCGATGCTGAGTCCGTCATGTCCAGGAGATTTACCGCTCTTCATACATTTAATAACGGATTTTAGTTCCTTACATGTTATCCTCAGTGGTGATTCAGGCTTACTTGACTCTGCATCGTTCACCCTATGCACAGTTTCAAGAGGTATGCTCACTTTAAAATGATCTTTAAAGAGATTTGCTATCTCAGTATAATCACTCTTACCCTCCACGCTACCTGGAAAATATGCAGTATTATTTAACTTATGCAGTATTATTTTACTTATATTTATAATGAATGAATAAATTAATAATAATACTTACTTACTTACTTACTTATCGTCACGCACAATCCCTGACGGGGTAGCCAGAGAGAACAGATCGCCAAGTGTCACGATCCTTACATACCTCTTTCGCTTCTTTCAGATTCATCATCTTCTTCATACATGCACGTCTAGGTATCCGAGTACTCTTGACCCTCCCCTCTTCGAGCAATTTGCTCACATGGTCTTCGAAAGTTAGTCTCGGTCTACCTCGACACCTTTTAATATTAACTTTCGCGCTATATATTTTCTTCACCATTCGGTCTTCACTCATTCGCTCAACGTGCCCAAACCATCGAAGCACGCCCCTATCAATTTTTGTGATAAGGTCATCTTTCAAACCTGCCATATTGCGAATCTCTTCGTTTCGCTTTCGGTCGGCCATGGTAACGCCGCACATTTTACGAAGAGATCGCATCTCCACTGCATTCAACTTGCTTTTATGCTTCTTCTGGCATACCCAGGTTTCGCTGCCATATAACAAAGTCGGTACCAACACTGCGTTATGTATTGCAAGGCGTGCACTCTTCACTACGCCTTGCCTTTTGACTAACGCAGTCAGGGCACCATTGACTTTGTTCCCGGCAGCGACACGCCTGTCCACATCTAAATCACATCTTCCATCCCGGCTAAAAGCACTCCCCAAGTATACAATTTCATTTACCTGTTCTAGACATTCCTGATTTACCCATATTTCACACTTCGTTCTCTCTTCGTCCCTTTCAAATACCAGAACCTTAGTTTTATTAGCATTCAAGCGGAGACCTTTAATTTCACATTCCTCTTTCATACACGTGACTAATGCCTGCAGTTCTGCCTCTGATGGTGCAATAAGCACTGCATCATCAGCATACAGCAGACAATTTACTTTAATGTCACCCAATTTCACACCCAAACAGCTATCTTTCAGTTTCTGTAAACAGCTGTCGAGATACAGTATGAACAGCCAGGAAGACATGACACAGCCCTGTTTTACGCCCGTTTGGACGCTAAACATGGGTGACAGGTCATGCCCTACCCGCACACAGGCTTTACAGTCACAGTAAAGTGACTGCACAGCCCTTAGCAATCGACCATCCACACCATACCCCGGCAACAGTTCCCACATTTTCTTCCTTACAACCTTATCAAATGCTTTCTCAAGATCCACAAAAGCACAAAAAATCCTCTGGTTAGCAGCCAGAAGCTTTTCCGCGATCATGCGGAGAGAAAACATTTGATCCGTGCATCCTCTTCCAGGTCTAAATCCGCATTGTGCCTCCCATAGAAATCTTTCCGATTTCTCTTGCATCCTACGTGTCAAAACCTTCGAATAAACTTTACTTGCTAAACTGGTCAAGCTGATCGCCCGGTAGCACCCGCAGTCAAAATGTGAACCTTTACCTTTATATAAAGGCACAATGACTGCGGATCGCCAATCATCCGGGACATCCCCCGTCCGCCAGCACAAATTGCACAGCAGATGAAAGCTGTCCCAGACGCGAGGCCCACCATACTTGACCATTTCAGCAGTAACTCTGTCTAGTCCCGCAGCCTTACCACATTTCAAACTTCGAATCGCATGTTCAATCTCTTTCATACTGATGACCTCAGTGTCATCGAGGTCCGGGTCTGGCGTACCAGTCTCGACGTCATCCCCGGATCCCTCACTAAGATCATCACACACATACATTTCTCTATAAAATTCGCTCCATCGCTGCATGACGTCCGATTTTTCTGAGAGGACGTCATTAGTTCTCGAAAGCACTTTGTTCATTCTTAAGGCCGTCGCACCACTTCGGGTCCTTCCAACCTCTTTCCAGAAGAGTTTGGAGTTCTCCTTAAAGTTGTGCGACAACCTTTCGTCCGCTTCCATTCTACACCTTTCACGCACTTCCTCAATCAATGCTTTCGTGTGAACTTTCTGCAGCTTATATCTTTCTTTCATCTTCTCTCTCATATCCTTATCATTACTAGAGGCTAAGTAGTCTAACCATGCTTTCTTCTTCTTCTCTACAGTTTCTTTCACTTCATCATTCCACCATGCATCTCTTCTTTTACTACTGCCTCTTTTTATTGTTCCACACACTTCTTCCGCTGCACTTACCATTCCATCCCTAAGGTTCTGCCATGTTCTTTCCACACATTCATTTCTGCCATCGATGGTGTCAAGCTTTTCGGCTACCCTCGCATGATATTTGTCCCTTGTATCCGCTTCCTGAAGCTTCCAGCTTCGGATGCGACAGACCGACTGTGGTTCTGTTACCGCCGTCCGGTAGCGCCAACCCGCGAACAGACCCCTAAATCTAGTAATCACTAGATAGTGATCCGTTCCCAGGTCAGCACCCCTGAACACTCGCGTATCCATCACCTGTTTTCGCAGTCGGTCATCCACCAGGAACAAATCGATCATACTTCTCTCATTCTTACTTTCTCTAGTATACATATGGATCTTCTTGTGATTAAACATAGTGTTTGTCACAAGAAGACCCTTTTCCTTGCATACCGCCAGTATAAGCTTGCCAGCATCATTAACCCTTTTATCGCCAAACTTTCCAAGCACCGACTCGTACCCTGGTCGAGCGGTACCAACCCATCCATTCAAATCACCACATACAACAATTCTTTCGTTTCCCCTAGCCAAATCTAGAACTTCTCTTACATTTTCCCAAAACTCCTCCAGCTCAGCCCTGGACGACGAAGCTACCGGCGCATAAACAGCCAAAAGGAATAACTTCGTCAGTCCCAATTTAAAGCGAACCCAGAGAAGTCTTGAATTCACAACCTTATATTCAGTCATAACATCGACCAACCGAGACGACAGCAGCACCCCCACTCCCTGGCGGGCGCTCTCGCTCTCCGGGACTCCGGACCATAGAGCTAACGCCCCGCCAGGGAGCTCTTCAGTACCACTGCCCTTCCGTTTGGTCTCCGACATACACACGACATCTAATTCTCTTTCTTTCATTATTTCGATCAACTCATTCGTCTTATCTCTCATGCCTCCTCTAACATTCCACGTGCCAACTCTGCACTCTGTCCTCCACCTTCCGCCGTGTCGGGCTGTGCGTGACGGGTGGCGGTCCCCATCGCCGCTTTGCACGCTGCATTCCACACCAACGGGGACGAGCTGGTGTGCGTCGCCTTGGGGGGACGCCCTAACCCTCGTTGACATGGGTGCGCAGCTAAGTAGAATTGCAGCCCTGAAAAGGGCTGGCAGGGGTCGCGACGAGCACGCTTCTACAGTGACTAATAATATATTGTAAATATTTTTTATTGACGGCTCCGTGGCACAGAGTAAAGAGTAAGGACCAGAGGAAAAGCTTCTTAACAACGTCGAAAATGTATACCTATTCTGATAGGGTTGTCACATGATGCATATGAAAAATTTAAGGAAAAAATAAAAATATTGTATAGCATAAGACAACATGTGTATAATTTATAACTTATATTAATGTAATAAAAATAAATGAAATATTGTTGGTCTATTTATTTAAATGCGCACGAAGTCCTTTCATGGATACTCTGACTGAACCGGCGCAAACCGGTTTTTTTAAACCACACTTCGCTGCGCTATGTATGGGTGTATACGTAGCGAGCCGTTTGTATGTAGCTTCCCCTCTGGTCGGTTTCTTTACTCATGTGTCCGTGGCGCAGTGGCTTAGCAATGCGGCGCTGAGGGCCTCGGTTTCCAAATCTCGCACAGAACAAGTATTGTATTGCCTACTAATATTTTTTTTCGGATCTGGATATATGTCCTTGTGAAATTTATGTATGTTAACTGTCTCCACGCTTCAGAAGCAATACCTTGTGAGGGTTAAGAAAAGAAAATTAAAAAAAGTATTTCCATTATTACTTCTAAATAAGGATTGAAAAAAAAATTTGACTCTCATGTCATGTGCCTTGTAGTGGCGGTTAAGAATATCCACTACACCATATCTTCCCGTGGATGTCGTAAGAGGCGACAGTGGGAAACAGACAGGATGGGATGCGCAGCAGCATCTTCTTGATAAGAGCAATAGTAAAATAAAAAAACTGCAGTTGCTAACCCAAGCTCGTCAAGCGTGGCAACTGCGGCAAACATCCCTTTAAAAAAATTACGAATAAACGGCCCCCAGTCCCTACAAAAGCTATTTAATTCGCTCCTCCATGAAGGGGCTACTCCAGAGGCGTGGAGCAGAAATGCGGTGGCCTTGTTTTTAAAGAAGAACTAAAGACCGATTTCCTTTCTGAGCCGCGTCTACGTGCAGTTTTCGAGAGTCATTACTAATCGTCTCGCAAGCAGATTTGACGACTTCCAGCTTCCCGAACAAGCCGGTTTCCGAAAAGGCTTTGGCACCATAGACCGCATACATACTCTTCGGCAAATTGTACAGAAGTCCGAGGAGTAAAATTTGCCACTATGTCTGGCGTATGTGGATTATGAGAAAGCCTTTGATTCCGTCGAAATTTGGACGATGCTACAGTCCTTTCAGCGGTGCCAACATGACTGTCGGTTTATTGAAGTACTGAAGTATTTGTACAGTATAGCTACGATGGCTATCCGAGTACAGAATCATGGTAAAGAACCTATCCAACTGCAGAGAGGTGTAAGACTGGTTGACGTTATATCCCCGAAACTCTGCACTGGAAGTCGTTTTCAAGCTACTGGACGGGAAAGGATTAATATCATTGACGAGTTGACCTAACACTGTTAGTATTATAAGTAGTTACACATAATTTTAACCCTATGATAATGCCCACCCATTGATTGTGTATGGAAAAGTCAAGTCTTAACAGATATCGTTCTAAGGTTGCTGTTACTACTGTTTCGTAATCGTTGCAAGAGTGAGGCTGTTTCTTCCGAATGATCTCTTGCAAAGTGTCAGTACGCGTTTGCGCAAACATTCCGGACGAACTGCAATGCCATGCCAGGCGCAACAACATCCTGAAAGCGTTAATATACTGTACGTGCAGAGCACACACAGGCCACTAGAATAAAATGATGGACAAAACGCTTTGAAAAGCGTTATTTTAACTGTATCTGTACATAAAACTACGAGCAAGCAAATTGGCTCTCACTTTTAATGCCCTGCGCTCCCTTTCTATGTCTTCGTCATCCCGGAGGTTTCCTGTCACAATCTGTTCCAAATACTTTAAACTATCCACCGGCATTAACCCACCGAGGACCACTGGAGGCACATAGGAGGGCTGATGTTTGCCTGTTTTGTACATAAGAAATTGACTTTTATTAGCGTTATATTTAAGCCTTTGTGCCTTCGCATATGTCTCACATATTGACAATAAAGTCTTCAGTGCATTAATTGTGGTACTCATTAGCACCATGTCGTCAGTATTGCTTATATTATTGAATTCAATATCGTCAATATCACAACGGACATGAGTATTTTTTTCTTAACTACTGTTTTTAAATAGAAATACGGCAAAAAATAAGCACACAGTTCACCATTGGTAAGTGGATGCAGGTTCTCTGGTTATTTTCACTCACCATACGAAACACAGCAGAACTATACTGCTATTTTATACTTGTATTCGGTGACAGCGTTTTCTTTCCCTGGTCGAGTCGACCTACTCGTACTACAACGACAATACAGCTGCAGTGTGTTTCTTCCATATAAAACTCGGACAAATTATCCTAAGTAAACAGAGTGCGGTATAGTGGCTGTGTAAGGTAATAAAAGGGACTAAAGTCAACTAATCTATCTCTCAACAACAGTGGCGAATACATCACTCATCGTCGATTTGCCGAAGATAATATTAAAGTCACTATGCGGAATCGCTCTTCTTTCTTTGGACCATGAATAACTGATCGCAATTATGTCATATAAGAACCTATTCTTTAGATGAATGTGTATAAGATAAAGGTTTATACATCGGTAGTCATTAAAATTACTAAACTTACTGATGTTATCAATTTTTCATCCATTCATCCAATACAGCCTGTCATAATTCCACTGCTGATCATAGGCTTCCTTAAAATATGCCACCTATAAAGTTATCTATGATGTTCGGCTGTGGACTTTGAAAGGCTGTAATGAAAACGTTAAAACACTTCAGAGCACCAACATACCAACCTTGATTGACCTCTCGAGAGCCAACTAACTTTCAACGGAATCAGAGGCTTTCAGAGGATACAATACAATACAATACAATACTCTTTATTGGTGTACAACCAAGAAAAAATAAAAACATCAAAAATAAAAAATTAACAACTATTGAGGGAAATACAAAGGGCGGTCTTATTGCTACATAGCAATCTCTTCCAGACAACCAAGAAGAAGAAATAAATAACAATAAGAAAAAAAATGGGTAGGGTGGACGACAATAAAAAAATTAAATAAATAATAACAAATAAAAATAAATAAAGATACAAACTTATGCTAAAAAAAAAACATCACTCTTCAGGCAGATCAATGACCATAATTAAGCGGAGGAAGTGAGAGAGGTTAGAGAGACAAATAGTATTCTTTAATCTGTTTCTGGAACACATTTAAGGATTGAGCACTTCTAATTGACTGGGGTAAGGATAAAGTCTTACTCCAAGAACAGAGAATGATTTATCATAATAAGTCGAGAAGTGCACAGGACATTGGAGAGAAAGATTTTCTTTGGATCGTAAGGAAAAATTATGACAGAAGCTGAGAAATTGAAAACGTTCTTTTAGATAGGAAGGACTAGATATATTACATAAGACGCAGTAGAGAGCAGAAAGTATATAAGTATTCCGACGAAGACGGATTGGGAGCCACTTGAGCTTAGTGCAGTATTCTGAGACATGGTCATATTTGCAAAGTCCAAATATGAACCATATACAGAGATTTCGTAGTCGCTCAAGCTTGTTAAGTTGCTCCTCGGTGACATCAAGGTAACAAATGTCAGCATAGTCAATGAAAGGGAGTAGTAAAGATTATGCAAGCGTAATTTTGGTGGCAATGGGTAACAAATAATTAAGCCTCCGGAGTGAAGCATAAGGATAGTTCAAACTCCAAAAAATAATATAGTAACAAAATTAATGGTATACAGAATTATTAATTTCTTTTATTTACGTGAACGCTACACATTAAATAAATACCACTTTTACAGATTCTTTCGCGTGTAATTATACTTAATTTTAAATTGCCGACAATTCGGGTGCTTTACAGTACCCATGTTCACGGGGAACTTAAGAAACTGAGGAGACTGAGAATCAAGAAGTACTCCGAGAAATTTAATCTAGACGTTAATTCGACAATACCTGCGTGTGCCAAACCACCGATGCTGTATGGGTTACCAAAAATACACAAACCGAACGCTCCCTTACGTCTTATAGTGAGTTAGGTCGATTCACAAACTTACATATTGGCTAAACACACAAAAATACTGTGAGTTTTTTTTTTCGGATTTTTTCAATTCAGATTGAGAATAATGTGTGAGTAGAGGTCACACAAGAGCACACACTAAAGATTCATACCATTTCGTCAGTGAGATAAAAGACCTATGTTTTACTGACAATGAAATCATTGTCAGTTTTAATGTTCAGTCTCTATTTACATGCCTACCTGTTGAAGACTGCATCTCAATTTTAACTAGGGAACTAGAGAAAAACAACATGCCAGCAGAATATGCATTATTACTCAGACATTGCCTCAAATCTGGCTATCTATTGTGGAAGGAAGAGTTTTACAAGCAAGTAGATGATGTTTCGATAGGCTCACCGGTATCTTCCATTGTCGCCGATATTTTCATGGAGGACTTTGAGGAGAAAGCTTTGCTTACTGCACCTGTAACTTTAAGATTCTATGAGCGGTACGTAGACGATACTTTCACAATTTTACCATCAGACAAAGTAACTGCATTTTTACAACATCTCAATTCCATAAACTCTAAAAGTCAAATTAGTATGGAGTTGGAGGCAAATAATTCTTTAGCTTTCCAATATTTGTCAGTCATCCAAAATCCTAACAACACCATAGTTCCCACTGTGTATAGAAAAGATGCCCATACAAACCGATATTTAAACGTTTAATCTCATCATCATCCTTCACAGTTAGCTACCGTGTGCAAACACCTGGCCGCCGGGTTTCAACATGTCAAGCAGGTTCTGCACGACAACTAGCTTCGAGTCCCGCGCCTAAATCACAGTGATCGAGGGGATCCGGCCACAGTCGAGCCTGTGCCTGCTGTATTACCATATGTTAGAGGTGTAGACAATATTGGCTACATCTTAAAGCAAGATTGTATTAGAACATTCTTCAAACTGCCTAAGAATATTAGTCAGTTCTTACCACCAGTCAATTGTAATATCCCTCTACGAGATGCAGGAGTGTACAAGCTTTATTGTTAATGTAGTCTCTCATATATAGGGCAAACAAAACGATCTATCAAAACCCGCGTAAAATGACGTACTAACGTGAAACACCAACGTTCCAGGAAGTCTGCAGTTTGTGATCATATCCTAGACGGCCCCCACCATTACATTAGATTTAACAGACCACTAATTCACGCGAAAGAACATCGATTCCTGCCAAGGATGACACGTCAAGCTATTGAAATTAAAAAAAAAAAACATCCTAATTTCAATAGAGAGAGAGGCTGGGTACTACCCCCTGCATGGGATTCTGTAATTAATAAAATTAAAACTAAACCCAAGCATACCACTGCAAGACTTAAAGACACATTAAGTTAATTCTGCGTAGATCGGATCAAAACTAATATTTAAAAAAGCTAAAGGTTCTCCGGGTGGTTCTGACATCGGGAAGTTAATCACCTCAGTCGCCCGTAGTACTGTAAAGCACCTGAAACGTCGGGAATTTAAAAATAAGTATAATTAAACGCGATAGAATCCGTAAAAGTAGTTTATTCAAAATTAATGGTATCGAAGAGGTGAAGATACTACGCCTTTGGGAACTTTAGGTGTCCGGAGGCCCTTTTTACTGGAAATAAGGCATTCCATCTTAGTCCTCACGGGTGACTACGCATCTGCATTTTGATTCGCAAACGAGGATAGATGTAGATGTCTATGGGCCGCAGCAACCACTTACCATCAGGTGGACTGTGTGCTCGTTTGTCACCCTTATCCTATAAAAAAAAACTAGTGGTAATTTATAGAGCTGGGGTTGCTTTCCAATGTAATTAGTGGATGGACTTAGTTTAAAATACTTATTTTAACCCTTTTGCGGTCCCGTGCACTACATATAGGTCATTGCTATTGTCTTACTATTCTGTATGAAAACTGGACAGTGAAACTGTTAAGTTAATTTAGGCCCTTGTAATAAAACATCCATTAAATTTTATTGTCACAATGATTTAAGTAACCGCTTCAGTGAAATGTTCAATTTTAATTTTATAGATATGGCCTATGAAGCCGTTTTTTCATCTTCAAAATATTATACGCCTTTTTTATAAAGCATCCTCGTATAAGTCCACGCCATCCATCAAATAAAGTGAGATGATTAATTTTGTATTAACATAATCGATAGTCAAGAGCGCTTTATCTAAACTCCATTATCATCAAAATAAGGCTCTTCACTTGAAGCGTGATGTGATTTATTTCTTTTGCGTAATATAAAGAGCAATTTGGTAATGAGCAAAAAGTTGAAGGACGATGCGAAACTTTGTACAAAGCTATTTTTTCTCGATTGATTCGTTTATTTTCTGAACGTTTTCATTCATCAGTTTTTTAAAGTCTACTATAATTATAATAGATTTAATAGTGGTGTGTGAAAGTAACTATTACTTTTCACTGGCAATTCCTCTGTCTACGGATATATTAACAGAACTGACATTAAAAAAAACTATAGACATTATTTATTCTTGATTTAGTTATAAATCGTAATGTTTTTTTTTTTACTTTTAATGAAACTGAAGTGCGAGTCTACCTGATAGCAATTGGCTACTGCAGTTCATTGACAACTGAAGTCAACTTAAAACGAAGAAGGAAACAAATGCGTTGTCGTTTGAGGACTGAGACAGAATGCCTTATATTGTGTAATTATTCTGCCTCTCTGTGCACTTCAGAAAAAGGAATGCGGCACTGCAAGCACTGCTATTTGGAGCTTTGGTACTGAGACCCTAAGATGAAATAAACGCCTAGAGCCATGTCGTGGCAACATAGGAAAATACATCACCATATTTTGTGTCATGAGTGTCCTAAGAGATTTTGGAAAAATACATAAATTTCTTTTGGTTTGTATCAACATGGCGGTATAACCATTTTTTATGGAATAAGAGGAAAAAACGATGACATACCAGTCCACCTGTTGCTAATTAGATAATTTATATATAATAAGAATGACAAACGAGCACACAGTCCACCTGATGGTAAGTGGTTGCTGAGGCCCATAGACATCTACATTTTATCTCCGTTTGCGAATTAAAATGCAGATACGTCGTTAGCCGTGAGGACACTAAGATAGAATGCCTCTTTTCCAGTAAAAAGGGTCTCCGGTTCTCTACACTCACCATACTAAACGCAGCAGCATTAAGCTGCTATTTTACGCTGATATTCTGTGAGAGCGTGGTTCTTCCCCATTCGAGTCAACTAATTTGTGCCACAACTATACTATTGATATAGCTGCAGCATGACTCTACCACGTATAGCATTGCTCTACCACGTAAATGTTGCCGTGCATAGATATCATCTAAATTTACCCTCGACAAAGAATCAAAATACAGATGTGTTGTCACCTCTGACGACTACTAAGGTGGAAGGGTATCTTTCGTATGGTCTGACCATACGAAATAACGCAGTATTAAGCTGCTAATTAACGTCGATATTCTGTGAGAGCGTAGTCCTTCTCAGATTGTGCCGACCCATTCATGCTACAACTGTAATGTAGCTGTAGCATGGATTTAGCACGTACCTCATTTACGCCGTACTTTAAATACCCATACTGGCGAAGGGGAGCACCATTAAAAGATTCAAGAAGTCTGGATTGCGATCGTCAATTCGCCTGCATAACGTGAAGATTATTGTTATTCGAATATATTACTTGTAACCACAACATATGAACAAGTACATAGGAGCTATATTAAAAGTA
Organism: Parnassius glacialis; assembly: GCA_033319125.1. Taxonomy (NCBI): domain Eukaryota; kingdom Metazoa; phylum Arthropoda; class Insecta; order Lepidoptera; family Papilionidae; genus Parnassius; species Parnassius glacialis. The sequence goes on along the minus strand of JAVANC010000024.1, from coordinate 33,783,232 downwards.
TACCCTGAAACTTTGTTACTTCAAATTTTCAGTTTGAAATTAAGCTAAAATATAAGTGGAGCGAAACTAAATAAACTGTTTGATAGATTTCATTGTTCCCAATTGTTTTACAACGTTTATAGAATTATATAAATTACGCCTATATTCAATTTTATTTTATTATGTTCTCACGAACTTTGTCAGAAAGTTCTAACAGAAACGAGGAAGTAATTAAAACTTTTGGCAGGAATATCATTTACCCTTTCAATTTAATATCTTTATAAAGCATATGCCATTTATAACATTTGAGGTTATTAGGTATAGATTATTTTTTAAAACAATAAAAACCTTCCGCAACGAATAGCCCTCTATTTTTGAACGATGTTAAAAAGATATAAATATTGTATGCTACAAACTCGATGTTGGCAAGTTTAATTGACCCTGCAAACGATTAGTTTTTTTTTTTTATGATTAAGAAATGCGGATGATCTTTTCTCCATACAAACGCTCTTGCCTGTTTTCTTTCTGGTTTATGGCAAAGTGTTTTAAATCTCAATTAAAGTTAAAAATCAATAAATATCAACTTTTTCTTAGTCCTCATATTTTCTTTTTTGATGATACATTATCTATCATATCATAAGCACTAGAGTTCTTACAAAATGCTCAAAACTGCATATTTAGACCGCTCTCAACGGAGGCCTAGTATTCAAATTTAATAACAAATACCGAAAAAAAAGCAAAGGGACATAGTGTATATTTTTTTTATTTAGTTTATAAAATACCTTTTAAATTGGTCCAATTTTCGAGGAGGAAATGGTACAGAACCAAACCTCGAATTATGCCTTTTTTTTACTTAGGCTATGCGGTCGGTCGGTAGTTCTATTTATCGGATGCCGAACGCTCGCAGAGCGACGGCTATAGTTTTTTCAGATACCTAATTTTCAAAAGTCTCTCAGTCTGCATTTCCTCTAAGTTGAACCACAGAATAAATAATAGTACTACGTACAGAAGTTGCACTCTTTTGATGTTGACTGCTTGCCGACGTTTTAATAGCCTACATAGTTATTATTAATCAGATAAATCGCGCACTCAAGCTAAATAAAACTTTATCGCTGCGCGCGAGTGTCCGTATTAGTTTGCATCATTTCTCCTTACTACGTCACAACGGACTTTCCGTAGTTACTAAGGGCTGTTAATAAAGAGTAAAAAAATACATTTTGAAATGGTAAGTTACTAAGGTAAAGTACCTATGCTAACTATAATCGAACATATTATCTACTATGTGAGTTCCGTGATGCCCAACGCATGCAACTTGCAAGGCCATTCGTCGGGAATCGCGATGCATGGTTCGTACTCGTATAGGTTGATAGCGTAAGCAACAAATAAACCCGAAATACGATTCTTAACAGAAATATGATCGTAATGTACTTAGTTGAAAATCTTGTCAACAGTTTTAATTTCAGTATTTTGTGCTATTATAACTTAAAATATTTTAAATACAAAGACGAGTATAGGATGTAAGTACTTGGGTAGTGAAGTAAATTTCAACTAAGTTTTGTAATAAAGTACTTGGTATTACTTCTGTAGTTAAATTATTACTTAATTGTTTTTTCGCTGTAAGTACTACCTATCTTACAAAAAAATAAAATAAATTTACCTTTCATTATCCTTCGGTAACTCAAAAAATGATATATCTGAATCCTTTTCTGCCGACTTCCAAAAAGGAGACGGTACTCAATTCGAGTGTATGTTTTTTTTTTGTTTTTTTTTTATGTGTGTTACCTCATAACTTTGTACTGGGCGAACCGATTTCGATGATTCTTTTTTTATATGAAAGCTGATAGTTCTCGTGTGGTCCCATATAAATCATGGTGTGATAAAGGTCAGACCAATGGTTATTAAGTTATTCTTAAATAACCTATATTGAAGTCGCTTATATTGAAGTCGGCTGTACAAAATTTTTAATTTTAAATTTTAATTGCTCATTAAGCATCCATCACCGCAACAATTATAGTCGAAACGACGTTTTGCCATTATAATTTATCAAAAAGATAGGTTAGTATATAATATGTAATGTATGTATGATTAGTATATATTATATATTAGTCATAAATTACATTAAAACTTTTTCAACTATTTTATCTTGCAATTAAATATACTAAACAATAAACAAAACTTTTTCGACGAGTATTTCAACAAGTATTTACAAAACTAATTTTACGGAGTTTATCGCGTATATTAACTTATTTTATATTCCCGACGTTTCGAGCACTTTACAGCACCCATGGTCACGGGGGGGACTGTATGGGTTACCAAAAATACACAAGCCCAATGCTCCACTACGTCCTATAGTGAGCCAAATCGATTCACCAACTTACAAATTGGCTCAACACTTAGCGAATATACTCTCACCGCTCAGGGGACATACAAGAGCACACACAAAGGATTCCTACCATTTTGTCAGCGAGATTAAAGACCTACATCCGGCAGACAATGAAACTATGGTCAGTTTTGATGTGCAGTCTCTGTTCACATGCTTACCTGTTGAAGACTGCATCTCGATTGTTACTAGAAGGCTAGAGCAAAACAACATGCCCGTAGAATATGCAGTATTACTTAGACACTGCCTTACATCTGGCTACCTATTGTGGAAGGAGGAGTTCTACAAGCAAGTAGATGGAGTGGCGATGGGCTCACCTGTATCTCCCATTGTTGCCGATATATTCATGGAGGACTTTGAGGAGAAAGCCCTGCGTACTTCTCCCGTAAACCCAAGATTCTACAAGCGGTACGTAGACGACACATTCACAATTCTCCCTTTAGATAAAGTAACTGCATTTCTAGACCATCTTAACTCCTTAAATTCTAAAATTCAGTTCACAATGGAGTTAGAGGCAAACAATTCTTTAGCTTTTCTAGATGTGTTAGTAATTCGGAATCCTGATAACACCTTGAGCCACACTGTGTATAGAAAAAAGACCCATACAGATAGATATTTAAACGGTGATTCTCACCACCATCCTTCACAGTTAGCTACCGTGGGTAAATCTTTGTTTCAGAGAGCACGAGGGATCTGTGACAGTAAACACCTGGCCGCCGAGCTCCAACACGTCAAGCAAGTTTTGCACGACAATAAGCTTCGGGTCCCGCGCCTACGTCACAGTGAACGAGTGAAGCCGGCCACAGTCGAGCGAGTACCTGCTGTACTGCCATATGTCAGAGGTGTCACTGACAAGATTGGCTACATCTTGAAGCGGGCTTCCATTAAAACATATTTCAAGCCGCCGAAGAAGATTAGTCAGTTTTTACCATCAGTCAAGTGTAATATTCCTCTGCAAGATGCAGGAGTGTACAAGCTTGATTGTGAATGTGGTCTCTCTTATATAGGACAAACTAAAAGATCTATAAAAACCCGTGTTAAAGAACACATAACTGATGTGAAGAATAGACGCTCCGGGAAGTCTGCAGTCTGTGAACACGTACAGGATCGCCCCCGTCATTACATTAGATTTGATAGACCACTAATCCTCGCTAAAGAACACCGATTCCTTCCAAGGATGATTCGCGAGGCTATTGAAATCAAGAAACATCCTAATTTCAATAGAGAAGATGGCTGGGTGCTACCATCTGCTTGGGATCCCATAATTAATAAAATTAAATCCCAACCCAAGCATACAACTGCAAGACTTCATGATACTGTAAGTTCATACTGCGTGGATCGGAACAAAAATTAATAATTTTTAATCTGGAGGTAGCCGTGGTTAACTATGACATTGGGACGTCATACACCTCAGTCCCCCCCGTGACCATGGGTGCTGTAAAGTGCTCGAAACGTCGGGAATATAAAATAAGTTAATATACGCGATAAAATCCGTAAAATTAGTTTTATTTAAATGTGTAGTGTTCGCGTAAATATAAGAAATCATTAAGTATTTACAAATAATTATTTACGTTAACAGCGTTATAAAAAATAACATTCAATCGTATAGACCGCGCTAGCCCCGACTGCGATCTACCCCTGGGGCAGATTGCGATTGTAGGTAATTATTTCACGCAGGTAGCAAGAGTGACAGAGGCCTGGTTGAACCATAAATAGGGTAAAAATAATTAAGACTCATTACAAACACTTTTAAAATACTGAAAAGCATAATTTTAAATCCAACAGTAATAGTTTTAACAGGTAATCGTTGCAAGGTGGAGCAATTTGTGCAAGTGAGCATGTGGGTGTGTGTTTACGTGTGGGTGCGTATGCATGTTTTTTCAGCATGTGCATTTGTGTGTGCGATGCGTGTACGTATGAATATATGTGTGTGTGTGTGTGTGTGTGTGTGTGTGTGTATGTGTGTGTGTGTGTGTGTTCGTGTGCGTGCGTGTGCGTGTGCGTGTGCGTGTGCATGTGCGTGTGCGTGTGCGTGTGCGTGTGCGTGTGCGTGTGCGTGTGCGTGTGCGTGTGCGTGTGCGTGTGCGTGTGCGTGTGCGTGTGCGTGTGCGTGTGCGTGTGCGTGTACGTGTGCGTGTGCGTGTGCGTGTGCGTGCGCGTGTGCGTGTGCGTGTGCGTGTGCGTGTGCGTGCGTTCATGCGTGCGTGCGTGCTTGCGTGCGTGCGTGCGTGTATGTGCGCGTGCGTGCGTGTGCGTGTGCGTGTGCGTGTTCGTGTGCGTGTGCGTGTGCGTGTGCTTGTGCGTCTGCGTTTGCGTGTGCGTGTGCGAGTGCGTGTGCGTGTGCGTGTTCGTGAGCGTGTGTGTGTGCGTGTGCGTGTGCGTGTGCGTGTGCGTGTGCGTGTGCGTGTGCGTGTGCGTGTGCGTGTGCGTGTGCGTGTGCGTGTGCGTGTGCGTGTGCGTGTGCGTGTGCGTGTGCGTGTGCGTGTGCGTGTGCGTGTTCGTGTGCGTGTGCGTGTGCGTGTGCGCGTGTGTGTGCGTGTGCATGTTTTTGTGCGTGTGCGTGTGCGTGTCTGTGTTCTTGTGTGTGTTTGTGTGCGTGTGCGTGTGCGTGTAAGTGTGCGTGCGCGTGTGCGTGTGCGTGTGCGTGTGCGTGTGCGTGTTTGTGTGCGTGTGCGTGTGCGTTTGCGTGTACGTGTGCGTGGGCGTGTGCGTGCATAAGTGCATGCGTGCGTGCGTGCGTGCGTTCATGCGCGCGTGCGTGAGCGCGTGCGTGCGTGTGCGTGTGCGTGTGCGTGTGCGTGTCCGTGTGCGTGTGCGTGTGCGTGTGCGTGTGCGTGTGCGTGTGCGTGTGCGTGTGCGTGTGCGTGTGCGTGTGCGTGTTCTTGTGCGGGTGTGTGTGTGTGTGTATGAGCGCGCGCGCGTCTGCATATATTGTGCGTGTACTTGTGCGTTTGCGTATGCGTGTGCGTGTGCGTATTTGTGTGCATATGCGTGTGCATGTGTGTATAAATGTCACACTGTGACAGCGCAGCGCATTGAATTATTCCCTCCTCCAAAACCTCATAAGAATATAGTTTTGATAACATAAATGTAATAAATTTTTGCATACACAAGTAGTACAATATGAATAAATTCCTGCAAAAATGTGAAAAGACAAAATATGCTCTCTAAGCACATTCTTAGCAACACATGGGGCACATTAATATAATTTCATGCCAATGTTTACTTGCAACATTTTTGTTACGCCCTTTCTAAGCCTTATATTTTTATATATACATTCCGTACATAAATATTAATTTATTATTTCTAATTAAATTGACAATACAAACGAACTTACAGTCGACCTAGTGGTAAAAAGCTACTGCAGCCCATTGGCACCTGCAAACATTTTCGAACACAGAAGACTGCAGATGCGTTGTCACCTGTGAGGACTAAGATGGCAATGCCTCATAACCTGTTATTACATAGGCTCTTTTTATCCTTTGAACCGAAATACAGCAGTGCGAGCACTGCTATTTGGTGACAAAAATCCTACGAGAAGTAAGGTGTAAATTTCATAGGCTGCATCTTTAATCTTTCAAAACTTAAAATAAATTTGTCTCAGTTGATTTTTAAAACTTTACATATCCGTGCGAATCAGAAGTGAATTAATAAGAAGATGTAAGATACAAAGAAAAATATCTATCTTTAGTATAACTGATATAATTAAATTTTATTTCTTTAACATGTGAGATGCTACCGGAATATATAATTTGAAGCTAAAAATACTTTATAAAAAGTAAAAGAGGTCGTTTGTCACTGAATATTTTACGAATTGAAGTAAACAGCTCTTGAAGCGCTGGATCTCGTTATGATCGTGGCAAAATAAATAAAAAATGAGAGATCAAATTTTCTTCCATGGAATTAAAGTATACAAAATAAAAGCGATAAAATCCGTAAAAATAGTTTTACTTTAAATCTTATTTTTAGGGTATTCGCAATATATATTATTTATATAAACTGAAGCGACAAAAGAACTGACAGTCAACCTGATGTAAAGTCGCTACTGTAGTCTTCAATATCTCAGGATTAAAACAAAAGAAGTATTTCTCCTACGGCTTTCAATGGAGAACTAAAAAGTGACGTTGTAAAAGTTACCAAATACCTTACATAGTCCATGGACTCCCGCAGCCAAGTTTTTGAACGCAGAACGCTACAAATGCGATGTCACCTCTGAGGACTGAGTTGGAATTACTAACAGGCTCTAATATTACTGGTTTTTCACCCTTAACCTTCGTACTTGGTACCATTTAGTCCGAAACACAACAGTGCACGCATTGCTGTTTGATGGCAGAAATAGGTAAGAGGTGTCATCTACCCACTTTTACATCTAGTCATGGCTATTAATATGTAACGGTTAATATTTTTTTATAGGATAAGGTGACAAACGAGCACACAGTCCACCTGGTGGTAAGTGGTTGCTGTAACCCATAAACATCTACATCTATCCTCGATTGCGAATCAAGATGCAGATACGTTGTCACCCGTGAGGACTAAGATGGAATGCCTCTTTTTCAGTAAAACCGTCTCTGATTCTCTACACTCATCATACGAAAGACAGCAGTTTTAAGCTGCTACTACTCTACTACATTTATCCTCGATAAAGAATCAAAATGCAGATGCGTCGTCACCCATGAGGACTAAGATAGAATGCCTCTTTTAATATCTCTTTTAAGAAGGGTCAGGAAGGCTTAATTGGCAGGGGTCGGCTATACAATGTTACAACTGATAGAGAAGAAAGGTTATAGAATAGTATATTTTATGTTATTTTTATAAAAAAATAAACAGAGTGAAGAGTTTTAACTTTATTAAAAGTTTTACGTATGTACTCGTACATAATAAGGTAATAAGAGATGAGACCATGAATGCAGGTGGCTCAGGGCCTTACTTTGTGACTTTCATTTAGGTACGCCATTTTTAGCAGTGGACTTGTGATAGGCTGCAATGCTGCTGATGGTGATGAATTACGAGGTATCACATGGCACGGTATGTACGTCGTTGAAGTCTTCCGCCCGCATTATATAACATAATGATTGAAAATACATCACCGGCGACCGAGTCCTTTCCAATCGGTTCGATTCATTGGCGCTGCGAAGAGATGTTGCATCCCTTTGCATTTTCTTTCGCAATTACCACGGGGGAGTGCCCTGAGGAATTGTTTGGATTAATTCTAGCCGCCAAATTTCATGACTGCACATCGCGGCAGAACTCCCGATACCGTCCATTCGATCTGGATGATTGGCGGTCTACTACTGTGCGATTTAGCACATGTTTTCTTTCTCGCACAAGTTCATTGTAGAATCGATTACCATCTGCAAATTTTCCGGACCGATGCAACTTAGGGACCTTCAAGAAAAGAGCCTACTCATTTTTAAACGTTCCGGACCGATGCGACTTAGGGACCTTCAAGAAAAGAGCCTACTCATTTTTAAAACGCCGGCAACGCATCTGCAATTCCCTAATTCCCCTGGTGTTGCGGCTGTTCATGGGCGGCGGTAGTCAACATCAGGTGAGCCACATGCTCGTTTGCCCCCTCTCCTATATAAAAAAAAACTTACTTTAGTTAACTATTAAACAAATTTTGTAATAACAGATTCAAGTAGTTTACTATTTTTCTTCTGTAAACAAAACGTGCTCCCTCTTTTCATGGTATTAAGGTAATGAGATTTATCCCTGCGCCTGTGAATAATTTAGAGTCATCCGCTTGATATTTTTAAATGAAGCTACTTTTTACGAACTCGTGTAATGGATTTTCAATGGACTCTTGTAACAACGACTTAGTGATAAAAATGGTGGAAGCTACAAAAAAAAAACTCCAAAAAGTTTATAGTAAGTAGTAATTTAATAAAAATACTATTTAGTGGATCAAGTTTATAGCGTATAAAACTAAATTATATGGAGTTTAAAATTCATAAATAACTTAATTTTTATACTCCAGAAATTTATAAAAGGTTTATGCAATTTAGGTTATTCGCGTTTATATAATAAATCATAACGATAAAAGTTCTCTTAACAATAAATTTTTTTTATTAATATATTTACTTTTATAAAATTATTAAATAAATTTTTCATATTATATAAAAAAATATAATTCATTTCTCGTTTATTACAAGTAAAGAAAATTGATTCCCAAACTGAGAGACCCACAGTTTTCCTTAAATTTTCGCAAGTATTTTATGGGTAAAATTTATTAATCACATTTTAAAGTACGCAAGAAACGCGGGTTCGATTCTCGTCGTGAAATGAAATTGTTAATTATAATTTTAAGTATTTTCAACGTTCTCGACCGTGAAGTATAACATCGTAAGGAAAACGTCACGTCTGAGGACTATAATATTTCGTTGACATAATATGAAGTCCGACAACGCGCATTGAAGCAGCGCGGGAAATGATTACTCCATAATTTTCTCATTAACAAGAACAGCAGTAGGACGTGTGTCTATTAGCTGTTACTTACTTTTAATTCAAGACTGTTCCCCTGTAACAACACAATTCTTATCATGGATTTAATTAATTAAAAATTATGTGCAAATAAGGGTGACAAATGATCACGGAACCTACCTAAAAGCACATTTCAATCATAGTAGTTTAAGAATTAAAATACATAAGCGTTGTTATCATTGAGGAATATTAGTGTGTAGAGCTCAAAGTTAAATTCAAATTCAACTTATCTTCGCTGCATTCAACCCCAAAAAACGCAAATCTATACGATACAAACTAAATTAAATTGTTTATCTTAAATGCCGAAACATTGAGCTGAGAGTGTTATTTGAATGACATGAATAATCATTTATTTATTTTTTGTCTGTCTGTTGTTCTTTATGTTTATCCATGGTTGAACCGATTTTAATGAAACTTCACAGAACAAAACAAATAGAAAGCAATGGCAGAAGTGTGTAGACAATATTTTATTAATTAAAATTTATATATTATTCATTAGTGAAATTCTACAATGTCATCGTTTAGTACTAGTCCTGATTTAACTTTCCATTTACTAGACGTTAAAGAAAAACATCTTATAACAGAAGCATAGGTTCCATTTCTAAGTCCTGGGAATATTTGAAACTTATCAAAATATTCTGATGTTTCGAACAAATTCAAACGTATTTGACTCGCATGATTTTAATATAAAAAAAAGTTAAATATTTCTTTTTCGAGGAAATGTATACACACACCGTTTTGCGTGTTCTATCGATCAAAGCACTAGCCCTCCATCGTAGTACTTAGAACTTCGGCTGGAGCCAGTATTTGTGCAAAAACACAAGTCGCAAATATCTGGGGTCTAGTTGCTGTTGAATCGACTCGACCGAGGACGTTAACACGCTTTCACAATAGTAGTAAATAGTAGCTGTTTCACAATGGTGAATGATTAAAAAGTAAAACTTTTTCTTTATAATAGCAACGAGATATTCCATGTTAGTCCTCACTGGTGACAGCACATTCACTTATCATAAGATGGACTTTTAACAAAAGTTCGTACGTCACACCTTTTTATTTAAAAATATAATACTTCAGTCTTCGTATAGATAACAGCTTTGCTCGCTTCGTTAACATGACTTGATTTGATTATTTTTTATAAAATTGATAAAATCCTCAGGACAAAATTCAAAAAATATTTTAAAAATCCAAAAAGAAATTATTATGTACTTATCACTCATATCTTAAATATATGTTCAAGTATAGAATTTGATGACGTGAGTCGCAGTTTCTGTATGCAAGAAAATTATTAACAAACGAAACGTATGGTCAAAAGTTGGAGATAATCGTACCGTTACAATAACAGCCTATTAAATTCCACTGCTGAACATAGGCCTTTCCAACAGATTAGCTCTTAGGGGGAATATTTTCCATATATGCCACGCTTATTTTCCATAGTTTAAGAATGAAGTAACGGCATAAATGACTTTGAATAAATATTGTTTGTCATCTATGTCAATTAAAATTATTCTGTTATTATATATTTAATTATATTCTTCTATAAGGTTGTCGGTTGAAGGTTCAAAGAATGACCTCGTCAGTAACCACCAGTACGGGTTTCGCTGAAATCGGACAGCAGGGGATCTTCTATCGTATGCTTGCGTATGCAGGTATGGGGTGAGGCATTCGGGAAGAGTGGGGTAGAACTTGCTGTTTCCATTGATGTCTCAAGGCCTTTGACAGAGTTTGGCATGCTAGCCTTTTGGGTAAGGTTCCAGCGTACGGCTTATCTCCTGGTCTGATTGACTGAGTAAAGGACTTTCTAAGTGAACGGCCTCTCTGGGTCGTCGTCGATGGCTGCTCATCCGATTCTGTAGTAATTTGCGCCGGTGTTCTTCAGGGATCCGTTATCTCCTCAACTCTCTTCCTGCTGCATGTTAATGGTCTATTTGCGCTCGGTATATATAGTTTTGCAGACGACAACATAGTTGTGGCGAGATACCAACCAAGTCTCGGGATAGTCGGGACTAACACCCGTATTCAAGAACAATACTATGCGTGCGCACAGTAGGCTTTAACGCACAGTGGACGAAATTTTGTTTCATAAACGTTACTTGAGTATTAGACGATACTATGCGCTCATTATAATGAACGCACAGATAAAGTAACTCGCTAGCTACTTTACGCTACGCATAGTGCTTGTCGCAGTGCAATCAACGCAAATGTCAAACTGGTATGGGGTATATAGGTCGTTTGTTGATTTGTTATACACTGATTTGTTTTATTTGAATAATTGCAATGGATTACAGCACCGAAGATGATTTTGATCATTATAGCATGGAGAGAATAAACGTGCAAAGCACGATTAGCACAAGAAAAGACATACGTGACTTTCAAAATCCTTTTGATTATTACAACGCCAATGAATTTTAAAGTCAAAGTCAAAGTTTTCAAAAGATATCGTATTAAATTACCTATATATTTAAATCTGTTTGTATTAAATATACTTCTGCCTTAATAAATGGAGATCTTTTGAAAGTTACTAGTGGTCTTAAGATTTTATTCATCTGGGAAATTCCTGGTTTGTAATAACAATTCAGGTAATATACCTATCAACAGTTTCAAATCCAAATTATTTTAATAATATTCATTCATAGGTACCCTATAATAACAGTACCAGTAACGTATTTTACCTGAAAGAAAACAACACGTGTTATTATTTTATCTGTTATTCAACTTGAGTGAAGTCGCGTCACAACGTTAACCAATCACGGCGCCCCATTCAGTGCTATGTGTCCGCACAACAAAGAGTCCACTAAGTATTGTTCATGAAATGAACGGCCTGCCATGAAGAACGCAGTGAGAAATACCTTACTTAGCATAGTGTTGCTACCATACTTACGTATGTGTCGTTCGTGAATACGGGCCTAAATCCAGTTCCAAAGAGAAGCCATAGTTGAGCATCTGAATTTCAAACTACAGGCAGTACCCGTATGGGGTGATGCAAATCTTGTGAAATTCAACGCTTCTAAAATACAAGCGTGTCTCTTCACTGCAAAAAGGAGGCAGGTCACCTTGGCTCCTTCTTTACGATATGTATCATTTGAATATACCGACGGCTTTCAGTTGTTGAGGGATGAGATATCCTCAAACCTGAACTTCAGGTGGTTTATTAAGCCCAAGGTCAAAATAGCTGCAAGGCACCTAGAATTCTTTACAAAGTGCGTCGGTACATCTCGCCGGGTCAGCTGCTGGGACAGCTGCTAGGCAGCGGTGTTTTTCATCATTTTCCTAAGACCCTGGTTACTGGTACCTGGTTACTGGCGCACAGGCTGTGGCAGAATAGCAGGATTAATGGGTTTCCCGTTACAATTGAGTCATAGACCGTTTTGTTACAACTAATTATTAAGCTATCTATTTAAATTTCAACATTGTATTGTTTTGTGGTGAATAAATACTTTTTATAATTGTTATTACTTAAACCATTGAGTTATGTGTACTACGTCCTAGAGAAGCAATTCCAAACAAAAATTGTGTTCTACTCTATGTCTTCGCGCATGCGCGGGATAGCCCGAAAACATTTATTTAATATAAAATAATATATTAATATAAAATATATAAGAAGTTAATATAAAATACTCATATATTAATCTAAGCAAACATATTTCTAAAGAAAATGTAATAATAATAATTATTTTATGGAATTCACAAATCTTCAATTTGCGCAATATTTAGTTTAGTGTACGGATTGCAGTACAGTTCATTTGGACATAGTCAATGTTCGAAATGCGAAATCTAGTGCGTAGTATATACATATCGTTGACTTAATCCAATCTTACCAGTCCCAAACATAGATGCAAAATAGCAAGCCTTTTGGTTTTCTACATGATGCATTTCGTAAAGTGTGCACAGAAATTGCATAGTAATTTAATTCCTTGCCCTCCCTTCTACCATCGGACTCCAGATCTTCTGCCCATCTCCACCCTTTCGTTGTCGATTTACCACCACCAATTCGATACAAACGGTATGCTTCATCGTATGCCACGTGTACAGCAAAGGTGTGGAATAAGTTTGTCGACTACAATGTGGGTGTCTTCAAGGCAAGCGTGAATAGGCTTTTCTTAAGTTAGTGCGCTTCGCCGTCTTAGGCTTCATCACCACTTACCATCAGTTGGGATTGTTGTTAAGCGCTGGCTTAAAATAGTAAAAAAGTTGAATATGAATATGGTCTTATAAATAGAGCAGCTACCTACAGATGTATTTATTTTATTTTTATAGAAGAGAGGGTCAAGGAACATGTGACACGTGTGATGTGATGGTATGACACGAATGGGTCGATTCGACTGGAAAAAAGCCATGCTTTTGCAGAATACCAGAGTAAAATAACAGCGTAATACTGCTGTGTTTCATATAATGGTATAGAAAACCAGAGACCCTATTTTACTCTAACTATAGCGAAGCATTTCACCTTAGTTTATGACACCGCATCGTTCATCACATTGCAATGAGGACAAATCTAGGTGTTTATGGGCCACAAAACCCACTTAACGTCTCTTGTAGTGAGAATGCTTCCTCGTTTGTCAGTCTAAGCCGCGTAAATTTTTTCACGCAAAAGCGTCGACGTATAAACTCCTTGAAAATATTCAATTGAATTTGTAACATTTAGGCAAAGGTGGCTTGAAAAAGAACACAGAGTCGATATATTTAACTCAACTTTACATTATCCGTAGTATCCGTATATTAACGTAAATCCATTATTCTCAAATATGTTAATAATAACTCATGCCTTTTTTATAGGATAAAGGTGACAAACGAGCACACAGTCCACCTGATGGTAATTGGTTGCTGTGGCCCATAGACATCTACATTTATCCTCGATTACGAATCAAAATACAGATGCGTTGTCACTCGTGAGGACTAAAATGGATACCTTCGTTTCGAGTAAAAAGGGTCTCCAGTTCTCTACACTCACCATACGAAACACAACAGCATTAAGTTGCTTTTTACGCTGGTGTTACGCCTGTTTTAAATAGATTTTTTTATAAATTTAACATTATTTTTACGGGAGACTAAAATATTTATATCAAAACGACAAACAATAACATTAAATTAAAATAAGAACATCCGCAAAACAATTTCCGCTTATAAAATTAAACAACAATGTGGGAACGTGATTGCAAATTAATAACGCGATTCCCCTTTTTTCGCAAACAATAATCATACAGTTTTCGGTTTCAAATGTATTCAGGTTTCAATTTATTTATTTTGAACAATTTATTATACAAAAACCTTCATGGAATATATTTGCTTAATATTAATCATCACACGAGAATAAAGTAAATAAATCTTGAATTCATGTTTTTTGGTACACATATTTACAAGCTCTCTCCGCTTAAATCCAGTCTGGAAATATTTTGATGTTGAAAATAAAATATTTATTAAACAATTTATTTTTTTATTGTAACTGCTCATTTCTAGAGACAAAGTTGTATAAATTTAAGATTGAAACTAACTTAAAAAAAAACTATGATAATAAAAAAAACTAAAACTAGAAACTTAATTATCATATAGTCCTACTCCCGCGGTATCGTGCCAAGAACGGTGGCTGAGTTTCGCCGCTGAATGGCCATACTTAGCCTTTGAGCGAGAAAAGAACCAGCCCTCTTATCACCTGCAGCAACGACCAGCCGCGGATGAGTTCCTTTAGGAACTTCACCGCACGTGGACCCCACGGACCGATAGTCTCTACAGCAAATGGCACAAATATATAGTCATCTCTCAGAGACTCTTAAACTCAAACTAGCTTTATAATTTATTTTTAATTTACATTTAAAGGCCTGGAATTAATCTAGCTAACCTAATAGATTTTGAGTTCTTTGTGTAAGAAAACTTTTTAGTATTAATTTACCGGCCTTTCATTACTCCATTTGTATTGATTTATATTATTATAAAATTTTAAATAACAAGAAAGCACTCTACTTTGCCATGTGGCAAAGTAGAGTTTAAGTAGAGTTTTAACAGTGGTAGAGCCAGTCGGTAGCTTTTGCTGTCGCATGGATGGGCCGGCTCGAACCGGGGTGGGTACCACGATCTCACAGAAAACCAGCGTGAAGTAGAAGTTTACCTCTGCGTTTCGCTTGGTGAGTGCAGGTGGCCAGAGGCCGTTTTAACTGGAAATGAGGTATTCCATCCTAGTCCTCACGGAACAACATGTGAAAACACATCTGCATTTTGATTTGTAACAGAGGATAGATGTAGATGTCTATGAGTCGCAGCAACCACTTACCATCAGGTGGACTGTGTGCTCGTTTTTCACCCTTATCCTATAAAAAAAAGGAAGCTAATGAAGAATGGGATATTCCTTTGCTATGGAGAAAGATTTGTATAAAAACTTCTGTAATGACCAAGAATAAACCCGTCTTATAGCAGTTTTGACTAAGGAATCTCATCGTTGGTTACAAGTTTAACTATAGTTATACTATAGTAGTTTATGCATCACTGTGGATGCTTTGGCGACCTCTCATCACAAGGTACCTCAGTAAATAGCGCAAATAAAATTTCATAATATTTTTGTGCCATTTGCTGTAGAGACTATCGATACGTAAGGTCCTCGCTTGATGAAATTTATAAAGGAACTGTTTTCCGCGACTTGTCGATGCCGCTGGTAACAAGAGCGCTGGTTCTCTTCTTGTTAGAATGCTAAGTATGTTCATTCATGGATAGAACGTAGCCGGTGGTCTTGGCACTATACTATGGACAGCCTGCGCCTATTCCTCAATTTCTTCAGCAGAAAAACCAGTTGTACAGATTCGCATAATTTAATCGTCAGTTAACACCTCTAACTTATTCTGCAACTAAACGTTTTGAACGTTTGGCACCCAAACCTCTCAAGTACAAACCTGTAGTGGCCGGCAAACAGTGTCAAAGTTTTAAGAAGTTTGGTCCCACTATTGCCAATCTGCTTTACGATTTATAATCTATTAACTACAAACTGCATTCGAGAAGAAGTTTGTGTGCCCTCTATGCGGAACTTTTAGCGCAAGGAAAAGCATCGAATGCCCGTCGTTGAATATGTTAATATAAATATTCATTCGACTAGAATTTCGATATCTCCCAATGCAAATTTTAGCTTAGAACATTTCATCAAACTTAATAGAATACTCCTTTCACAATTTATGACTGTATTTCCTTAAGTCCTTTCAAGGAAATTTTGATTCTATTTTAATAAAACATAATGCTAAAAGCATGATGAAAATTTTATGAGATTCATTGTAATGAAATTTTTAGTGTATTAAAATTTTTATTGCACAACGATATTTTTTTGAAAACGGTTGTCAACTTTATCAGAATATTATGGAGAATACCTTTTTATAATATTAAACCTATTAGATAAAATTAAATACTGTACCGCCGCTGTAATCCTCCACCCCATTTATTCCCGTACATGTGGTAAGAAGTGATTTTTCATATTATACTAAAGCCGCAAACAAACTAACAGTCCATCTGCTAATGGTAAGTGACTACTGATTTCCAAAGACACTTGTAGCCACTTTCAGATACAAAGATACGTTGAAACCTCCGAGGATAAGTAGGGAATCGATTTTCTTATTGAAAACTGCAATGTAAAACGGACTCATAATCCACCTGATGCTAAGCATCACAAAATGGAAGCATCCATGGACACCTGCAGCCAATTTCAAACAAAGAAGGCTACAGCTGCGTTATCTCATCCGCGGACTAAGGTGGAATTCCTCAGACTGTAACTATACCGGCTCCCTACATCTGTCAGTCAGTGTCAGATTCAGTGGCACTGATTGAAGATTTATAAAAATCTAGCTGTTCTCCGCGACTTCGCCCGCGTGTAATTTAGAGTTTTTATTATGTTGCGCGGAACCCTAGTTATTTTTTAATGTATAAGTAGCCTAAATTACTCCTCGTAATATCAGCTATCTGTCAGTGAAAGTCCCGTCGAAATCGGTCCAGCCGTTTCGGAGATTAGCCGGACAATAAACATATATTTCAATCCCTCCTCTTCTTCATCATGAACTCATGAATTTTCACTTCAGGGCGTGAGCCTCTCCTGATGTTGTTTTTTTCTTAAATCGACGAACTAAGTTTATAAATAAAGAAAAGAAGTTAATCTGATGGTAAACAGCTACTGCAGTCCAGTGTATGCAGCCAACTTCAAACTAAGAAGGCTGCAGAATGCGTTATCAACTTTGAGGGTGACGTGGAATTACAACACCTTTCGTTTTCTATAACAAGTAAAAAAAAAATAAGAAACATAATTTGTTGCTCACATAAAAAGAAAATGATATTATTAAAATACGAATTGGTGAAGTTTATTGCAAAATCAAGTATTCGTTTAAAAATACTGCTATTATAGATTGCTAAATCAAATTCATTATAATGGCTAAGTAAGTAGAGTTTCTCATACGAGATTAATCAATAAGAAATATAGTTTTAGGTAAATGTATTTTTTACGTTTCACAGACAACACACACACTTTTGACAAGCAAACTAATGGTGTATTGTACTTTTTGGACACCAGCAACGCACTTTTAACAAAAAAGGCAATATTCGGGTTGCCACTACGGAAGACTAAAATGGAATGTATCACACAGATATATAAGTAAGCTATCTATTCCAGGATATGGGTTTTTTTTTCCGAACCGGTGGTAAAAGTTTAAAATGAATTTCAATAAGGATTACATGTAATCAATATTAAATAAAAATGATTCTATTATATCCTATCCATATGAATCTTCTAGCCGGAAGCGATCACACGGTTTACAGCGGTCGATGCCCTGCTGCTTTATAGGAGTTATTACAATATTATGACTGGAAGAAGGATGACGTTCTATCAAATTCTATTATATTGTAGCCGGGAGTGAATGGTAGGGGTTCTTGAGCATAATGACGAAGGCTTGAAGTTGTAGTTTCCAAAGTTTGTTGGTTGCTTGTTCATATTACGTCTGGTAGTCACCACTGTGGCCGGTGGAAGGAAAAGGGGAGATCTCCCGCCGGGCAAGGTGTTCTGCCAACGCTCCCAGGTGGTAATTCGGAGCTTTTCTATATATATACTGCTTTTACTTCGGAACTTCGATAGCGCGATGTAGGCTTCGATATGTTTCGCTTGTGGCTCGACGACAGCGCCGCCCTACTATCTATATATCAGCCAATAAAAGTCCTCTGCTGAACATAGGCCGCCTCCGTAGATTACCTCATATTCTGGATTTTGCCATAGCCGCCACGCTTGGCATTTGGCATATTTTTTTATTCAGCTGTTATCAGGAAGATGCTGCTGAATATGTTTTAATTTTCCTCTGTCACCTCTTACGACACCCACGGTAGTAGCGGGTATTCCCACACTGCACCGCCACTGCACGGTTATACTAATAACTAACTACTAACTTTCGAATTCATATAATAAAATTGTGAAAAACACAGATTGGGTAGTTTATGGTAAGCTTATATAAGAAAGAAGGGGAAAAATACCATAACTAAAGTCAATAACCCAATGATACTCGAGAGCAATCAGAATTTGTAGAAGTTCACAAAACAGTTGTGGTATTCCTTTGTTATTTACGATAATTTGCTGACTACGAAATGTAGTGTGAAAGAAATTTAACGCAAATTTATATATACAAACTTGCAAATCCCTGGCAAAAATATATTTTTAATACTTGTTGACATTACTACGTGAGTATATTATTTGTAAATAAAAACACAAAATCCGTCAGTATCTAATATATTATATCGTTGAACTTTGCATAAACACGAAACTTTTTACATTTATTTGTGTAATAAGGTTGAATTTTCGAGTACGTGACTTAGTGCTTGACGCGAATCGAAATTTGTAAACACAGTGTGTTTGAAATGCTGGAATTTAACGTGATTTAAATTTAATAACCATACTTTATTTATTAGTGTCGTGTATAATACCGTGTAGTGGCAGTGTAAGAATATCCACTACATAATCCCATGGATATAGTAAGTGGAAAACAAATTAGGAGAAGGGCAGCAGCGCCTTCGTAATAACGACTAAAATAAAATAAAAAACTATGCTGCTGGATGCTTGTCCATGTCTCCGTGTAATACGAGTATGAATGTAAGTTTTGCCAGTAACTTTAGTAGGATATTATACAATTCTGGTTTCTTAAGGAAATATTTTTTAATCACTATTATTTTAATTTAATGCTTGTTTTAAGTATAGGGTAAGTTATCGATTTTATTTTTAAACTGTAATATAAAATAATTTAATGTTATTTTATAAAGTATTGATCTAGTTTTCATCCATTTTTATCGTTGTTTGTTTTTAGTTTAACACGTTAGTACTCTTGTGGCTTACTGTTATTTATTATTTTTATAATTGTACATGCTAATATATATATATACACTAGCTGACCAGGCAGACATTGTTCTGCCCTTTCCGAACGACCATTTGCTTTCCCAAAAAAACTCCTCAAATTAGCAATACAAAAATTGAGGATCACTTATCGGGATAAAAACTATCCTATCTCTCAAGTTGGACCAAACTGCACACAGTCTGCAATTTTTTTTTGAAGTCGGTTCTATTTGTTGAATACTTACAGCAACACATGGTGGTTATACTACTAAATTGTAGCTTATATTAAACGTTTGCATTTTTAAAATAGCGACATCTATTAAATATTTACTCAATCCAGTCAACAGATATCGTCAACTAACAGATAATTGTGACTGTCAAATAATAGACAAATAATTTTCAATAAAATAATATTGTATTGCGACTATAAATTGAGATGTAAGCTATCCTATCTTTTAAGTTGGACCAAACTGCACATTGACCAAAAATTTCATTGAAATCAGTTCAGTAGTTTAGGAGTCCATCGCGGACAAACAACGTGACAGGTACTTTTTATATATATATATATATATAAATAAATGTACTTATGCGAAGAAATACAAAAAATAAGGATATCAATAATTTCGTAAAGAACAAACGTCTGTCCCAAGAAGGTACTGGGCCTTGTAATGCTTGAAACAACGCTGGCGAAGCCACATAGATATATGTTAATGTACAAGAGGGACCTGATGTCTCTTATCCTTTTCGGATTTAATATAAGAAGCTTTTGAATGATGACCCGACTTAAATCTTTTCTTGAAATTATTTTTGTTACAATTTTATACAACTACTTGAAATTACAAATAACACTAAAAATATAGTGCTACAAGATACGCCTAATGATCAACAAATCCGAACTACAAGTATTTATGTTAAATAGAATTCAAGATTTTCGATAAAAGTGTTAGTCAGTGACTGCAAAATTGCACTTTTTAAACCTAAATACCTCAAGAAGTATATTAGGTTGCATATGCATCAATCATTACATGAAAGTTATTCATAGCATTAAATACAACATAAACAAATAAAAAATTAAGGCTGTAGTAAACGGTTTGACTGATTTAGATACCGTTTTCTCAAAGGGGTTTGTGATTCATCGGCAAATTGTTCTTAGATAGGTGCTAAGGTGTTACCAATTATATATATATAATAACACAATTTTTTCGTATTTTTCCCCGAGACGACATGACCGATTTAAATGTGGCTTATTGTGAAGGGCTTGAGATTAAAATTACAATGATGCTCAGATAAGTTTGATTATAACAAACCAATGACAAACCACTAGGAGCTGCTTTTGCGGTTTTTGTGGATGTATTTAAGATTTTGGGTCCTTTTAATAGGGCTAAATGGTGAGGAGCATCTGTACATGAACTACTGAGGGTCTGTTGAGAGAGCAGAACAACATAGTCGGAATCTACATATGTGGAGGCAGGTAGTTAGTCAACCATATTTGGGCTCTTTTTAATGAGGTTATCACTGTCACATTGCACTTTTAGGTTAATCTCTGTATTAATACCATAATAACAGATTTAGATCAAATGCTTTGTAGCCTTTCTTCGGCCTCCACGATTTGTGATCCACACAATGAAATTCTGAATAGATAGATGGACAAATATTTTTATATATAACGTAGGTATAGTCTAAAAGGTTTACAATAAAAAACAACATTTTAATAACCCATTTAAGTCGGTTAAAAGAAGAATGTAACGAAAGACAAAAACATAGAGAGTTTTAAAGCGGGTTGATTTGTCTTGAGGTCTGTCGTATAAACAGGTAATTATGACTTTCTTTAGCCCTGCCTACCTTCGTATATATAGTGTCATGTAGACCCTGCCAGGATCCACGTAACGTTGGATAAGTGTCTATGAGCAGAGACATGTTGATGTGTCTAGGATTTTAATAGGACTGTTCTTAACATGTTATACCTTAACACTAATATATATTGTCTACTACATGTACATATTTCATTATCGCAGAGACAACTTTTCCAAAGTTAGCTACTGATAAATTTTAATAGGAATTGGGAACAGGCATGCCATTGTTAGGCTCGACGGATTTTCATGGAATACCTAGGTGAATTTAGATGTGTAATACCTATATCTGATATTAATTTGTGTTTGCAATAATTATATTATCACAAATAAATTAATGACTAGAAAATATTGAAAGCAAATTAACGCCTAAATATAATATATTATAGTAAATAAATAAACACTAACTATGTTAACACAACACATATAGTAATAATTTTAAAAGATGAACGCAATGAATCAGTTAATGTGTCATGGGCCTTAACAAACAACTCGCCACATTCATTCACACTACACTGTTCCTGGTAATTATTACTAATCATATTATTAAGCACTCAATCAGTAATTAAGTTTTAGCGACCTATTATAATACGAATTCACTACGCCATTCGCCTTAATGTTTTTAATTAATAAGTATTTTCTCTGTAAGTGATTTGTAAATCTTTTGATAAAATAAACTTCTTACACCATAACTTTGTGTCTATCTCTAGGACAAACAAAAGGCAGGAAGAACTATAGTAAGTCACAATTAGTTGTTTAAGTGACAGACCTCTCGACAAATCAACCTTTTTTAAATAGCTTTTTATTTTTATCTTTCGTTATTTATTTCCTATAAGTCGGGACTTTTAAAGAGCTTTATTTTTTTTTATTCAACGTATACAGCCATCGTGGGATTTTTCAAAATGTTTAATTTTGCTTTTTTATTTAATTAGATTATAATTTATTTGATTGATAACTCTAACGATTGAAAAATCAGCCTTTACTCATGATATTTGGCATATGTTATTGATATTTGATGGCTCTTGTTCGCGACGGCCTAATGACTTTAAGCAAAAAGTGATTAAAGAATATTAATTTGTATAAAAAGTGAAAATATGGACAAAATCAATTAAATAGTGTGTTAATTTAGTTTTACCATATATTTACAACTCTCAATATGTTTGTATAGAAGGTCGTTTTGATAATAGTTAGTATAAATAACTTTATTTTGTTTAAGAAAAATCGACCAATCACAGCGCGCCGTGTCGTAGAACTTTCTGGAAATTTAAATTAACTGCGCAATAGTTTGTACCAAAAAATAATGAGAATATTTTTATGTTCTAAAAGAGTTGTAAATATGACATTTAGTTAGCATATGGTATGTAAAATATGATAGTAAAGAAATATTTCGTACAATTAAACGCATTTAATAATTATATGAATAGTACATTAGACCCCGCTAATTTTAGACCTATTTCTGTACTACCAACACTTAGTAAGATTTTTGAAAAAATTATTCTTGATCAAATGTTAAATTTCTTTAATATAAATTATTTACTTCATAAAAATCAATTTGGTTTCACAAGGGGTCGCTCGACAACTGATGCCGGTGTTGAGCTGATTAAATATATATTTAATGCATGGGAGAATTCACAGGATGCTTTGGGTATATTTTGTGACCTATCCAAAGCCTTCGATTGTGTTCACCATGAAACATTAATCAGGAAACTTAAACACTACGGTGTAAGAAGTGATGCTCTTAAATTAATTATTTCATATTTAAGTAAGAGAACGCAAAAAGTTGTCATTAACAGTATGAGTTCTTCCGGGTCGATGGTACAGATGGGCGTGCCTCAAGGCTCAATTCTAGGCCCCTTTCTGTTTCTTGTATACATTAATGACTTACCTTACATAGTAGGAGATAACCATGATATAGTATTATTTGCAGATGACACTTCTTTAATTTTCAAATTAAGTCGACAATTGCTAAAATATGACGAAGTAAATAATGCTATATCTAAATTAGTAAATTGGTTCAATGTTAATAATTTGCATTTAAATGGCACTAAAACGAAATGTATGAAATTTATGACTCCAAATGTCAAACAATTAAATACTAATGTAATTTTAAATGGGGAGAAACTGAGTCTTGTAGATACCACCATTTTTCTTGGAATCACACTAGACGCGAAGCTTCAATGGAGCCCCCATATATCAAAACTAGCAAGCAGACTTAGTTCTGCAGCATATGCCGTAAAAAAGATTAGAAGTCTAACTAGTGTTGAAACAGCTAGACTAGTTTACTTTAGCTATTTCCATAGCATAATGTCGTATGGTATTTTGCTATGGGGACACGCAGCTGACACTGAAATTATATTTGTTTTACAGAAGAGGGCCATAAGAGCAATTTATGATTTAAAGCCTAAAGAGTCGCTGCGACAAAAATTTAAGGAAATTAATATATTAACTTTGGCCTCTCAATACATTTATGAAAATGTAATGTACGTACACAAAAATAAAAGTAGTTTTACAAAAATAAGTGATATTCATTCTGTAAATACTAGGAACAGACACAAGCTAGTAGTACCGGTTACTCGACTCCATCGAGTCAGTAATTCATTCTTGGGGCGATGTATACGCTTTTACAACAAAATTCCAGAAAATATACAAAATTTGACCTGCTCAAAGTTCAAAAACTTTATTAAACTAAGTTTGTATAAAAAGGGTTATTATAGTATTAAAGAATTTATAGATGATAATAACCCCTGGAAATGAGGTGATCGCTACCAAGCTATTTCTAATTTGTTGTGTTGTTAATTTGTGTAACATACATGATTGTAAGCTGTTATTTTTAAAAAAAAAGTCCCGCTGGGTTTCTTGCTGGTTCTTCCCAGGACAGAGGTTTTTTTTTCGAACCAGTGGTAATTATACAAAGGAGTGACTTTCAATAAGCATTATTTATAATCTATATTGAATAAAAAAGTTTCTGTTTCTGTTTCTGTTTCTGAAAATTAAAGAATTAATATGTCCATTTATTGTAAAAGTTTGGGACATTTAGCTTAATATCTTTTTTGAATGTAAATATATTAATTATCCTTTATCACGTACTGATGAAGAACAAAAATGCCTATTTAATGATGTATAGCGTGTTAGAATTAAGATTAGTTTTATATAGAAAATGTTGCAATTTGTGCCATTTGCATAAAGAAAAATGTTTAAAAATAAAGAGGCAAATGGGAAATGGCAAGCGGCTCACTATAGAGTATAGACGAAGTCTACCTTATGAGGGCGAAACACATCAATGTTGTAGTAGGAAGAACTACCAGTGCCCAGCAGTAGTATCCGGTAGTAGTTGCAGTGACTAGCAGCAATATATAGTGAATAGTGAAAGTGTTAGCTAGCCGAAAAAAGCGGCAACTGAAAATTCGGTGTTGCATATAGTAAAAAAGTGTTAGCTAGCAGAAAAAAGTCGCAACTGAAAATTCGGTGCGGCATATAGTGAAAAAGTGTTAGCTAGCTAAATAAAGTGGTAACTGAAAATTCGCAGTTACATATAGTGAAAAGTGTTAGCTAGACGGAAAAAGTGGTAACTGATATTCGCAGTTACACAAGTGTTAAATTCAACTAGTTTTAGTTGATTAATAGCTGCTAGTCAAAAGTGTCAGAAAAACCAGCTACTCCGGACAGATATTTTATACTACCGCTCATTTAAATTAAATATTTTAAAATATATAGTGACCAATCTATAGTGAACAACCGTAGTTGACCAACCGTTTTGAATAATAGTGATAAATAAATAGTAGTTGTAAAATTTCGCGACAAATTAATTAGTCGAACCGCTGGCCACTCCCTTGCTATTTAAATTTATAATCGTGCATTTTAATTTTGAACCTCAGTCCACAGTTTATCCGCAGCAACCGCAGAGACGGCAGTGAAAGTATCCAACGGAACCTACAGGTGTAGAACGTGAGCGACTCGCGGAGTATCTTCGACAACATTTACTCCGGAGAGCTACGCCCGTCCGGCACAGCTCTTATTAAATATTCAAAATCAATTAAGTATACTTTTTTAATAGTTTTCATTGGCGCATATTTTTAACAAAATTCTTCATAAACATTTGAGCCAACATTCGGTTACAACTAAATTACTGCGAAATTCCGGACAAATATTTTAACACATCGACAAAATGAGAAATTCCTGCAATTTCTGTCGCTAACATTCCTCCCGAACGCCGTAATACCGGTAATGTAGCAGCTTTAACTACGCTTCACACGTTATTCTCATTATATTTTTATGTATTGTACTCGATATCTAATACCTTATGTCATCCAGCGAGTGTCGTAACAGGCAACAGAGATAAATTAAAAAGAAATGGGCAGCAGCATTTTCCTGACAACAACTAAAAATAATAAATAAAACTTAAAAAAAAGGGTGTATTTCCCTTTTACATAACAACGTAAGCATGACATCATACAGGGGAGGCCTTTGTTGTAATGAATTCTAAAAGGAATTAATAAACAACGACTAAATAAAATTTAGAAGCTTGATTAATAAACCACAAGCTGTTGGTACATAAACGACTGTAAAACTTTCAATAAACGCGTAATAAACCTAGGCACCAGTATTGTGAGTAAAATGCTCCCGAATTGCGTGAGCGGAATTTTGCTCATTCGCGGTAAGTTGAAAATCGTAAAAGACGTCAGAAAGGAAATTTTGCGAGTAAAATTCGGCCGTGCTATTAATAACCAAAAACTATAAGCAAAGTTTATCGAATAAGCTCTACAAAAAAAAATTACTTAAACAAATATTTTGAGTTATTTTCCCACCATTGGTCAAAGTTCGACCATAGGCCTTAATATTTAATTTAAAAAGGTGCTTAGATTCCTTTTGAAAACAACTAGGTACGTAACGTAGCTATTTGTTGGAATAACTATTATTGTATTATTATCATCGTATAGGGATCTACACGATTATACAGCCATGAACGTGATGAAAATACTTTGATATAAATGCTTAAAGCGTATTGTATGGAAAAATCAGACCATACAAAAAGTAGTTACATTAGTCCTAGTTTAAGAATATATATATTTTTTTATAGAATAAGGGTAACAAACGAGCACACAGTCCAACTGATGGTAAGTGGTCGCTGCGGCCCATAGACATCTACATCTATCCTCTATTACAAATCAAAATGCAGAAGCGTTGTCACCCGTGAGGACTAAGATGGAATGCCTCATTTCCAATAAAAAGGGCCTCCGGCCACCTGCACTCACCAAGCGAAACGCAGAGATAAACCTCTACTTCACGCTGGTAATCTGTGAGGTCTTGGTACCACCCCGGTTCGAGCCAGCCCATCCGTGCGACAGCAAAAGCTGCCGCGTGTTTCTACCACTGTTGTAAAATTATGTTTAAATGCACCCCTTGAGGGCTTAGATATATACCCTCTACACTCACTATAGGAAACACAGTAGCATTTCGTCGTCGTCGGTTACTTCGACCTATTCGTGTTGCAACTGCAGTGTTACTCTACCACGTACACTCGTTAATGGTAACGTAACGTAAATACACACATGGCTTCTTTTTTTTTTGTGCACCTAAATGCCACAGTAATACCTTTCCAATGATATGAAGTTTCTTCTCCTCTTTTATAATAAATACTAAAATATCGTAGTACAATTTTCAACGTTCGTATATTATTACATGTTTGTTATCATTTGCTGTAATATATATATATATATATATATATATATATATATATATATATATATATATATATATATATATATATATATATATATATATATATATATTACATATTATTACTACTTATATATCGCTGGAGGAACTAAGCACTATGCTCAATGACCTCAATAGTGTCTCCCAACGGATAGGTCTTAAGATGAACATGGACAAAACAAAGATTATGTTTAATGTCCATGTCACACCTATGCCGGTAGTTGTTGGGAGCACTAAGCTCGAAGTTGTTGACGAGTATGTTTACCTGGGACAAATAGTCCGACTAGGTAAATCCAACTTCGACCGAGAGGTCAATCGACGGATTCAACTCGGCTGGGCAGCGTTCGGGAAGCTACGACACATCTTCTCGTCAGAAATACCTCAAAACCTTAAAACAAAATTGTACAACCAGTGCGTGTTGCCAGTGATGACTTACGGAACTGAGACGTGGTCCTTCACTGCTGGCTGTAGGAGGAAGCTCAAGGTCGCTCAGCGAGCTATGGAGAGGGCTATGCTCGGAGTTTCTCTGCATGATAAACTCAGGAATGAGGATATCCGCAGTAGAACCAGAGTAACGGACATAGCCCAACGGATTAGTAAGCTGAAGTGGCAGTGGGCCGGCCATATAGCTCGAAGAACCGACAACCGATGGGGAAGAAAGGTTCTCGAGTGGCAGCCTCGTACCGGTAGGCGAAGTGTAGGGCGTCCCCCCACAAGATGGAGTGACGACCTGGTAAGACATGCAGGAAGTCGATGGATGCAGGTGGTTCGGGACCGTGCTTTGTGGCATTCCTTGGGGGAGGTCTATGTTCAGCAGTGGACTTGTGAAGGGCTGTAATGATGATGATGATATATATATATATATATATATATATATATATATATATGAGTCGGTCATATAGCTCAAAGAACCTACAACGGATGGGGAAGATAGATCCTCGAGTGCAACTTCGTAATGGTAAGTGTATGGTGTCCCTGTACTAGCTGAAGTAACGACCTGCAAGCGTGAAGTCGATCCAGTGGAGGCTCAGGGCCTCTCCAGTTCAGCAGTTGATTTGTGAAGGGTTGTAACGACGATAATGTTAG
The DNA here is from genome assembly GCA_033319125.1 of Parnassius glacialis. NCBI lineage: Eukaryota > Metazoa > Arthropoda > Insecta > Lepidoptera > Papilionidae > Parnassius > Parnassius glacialis. The sequence goes on along the minus strand of JAVANC010000024.1, from coordinate 33,755,418 downwards.
AAAAAAAAACCACAGTATTTAACATAGTACTAGCGATCCAAATAGGCTTTGCACGAGTTATTTCTGGATCTCGATAACGGCACCACCTACCGGATCTAATTTTGAATTTAAACAATCAAGGGATCCACTCAAACACACACAAAAAATTCATCAAAATCGGTCACGCCTTTAGAGGAGAACACGCGGTAGAGAAAAATTTTAAGATACCCAAACCAAATGAATAACTTTCATATAATTAAGGCGCCATTTATTTATGGCCTGTAATAAAAGAATAAAAGTTATTATAAAAATGAATAGCTCACCGTCCGAACCATTTCCTGGTTTGAGGCAAAAGGGCTCTTAACGATTAAATTGAATAATGGATTTGGCGATTCAACCTTTTACCTACTTTACGTTATAATTTAAAAATAAAATTAGGATATAATTCAAGAGTTTTCCTTCGATCTGCCCAAATGATTAAGTTTCCGAGAAATATAAAAGCTTGTTGATTTTTTTTTGTATTCCATCATATGCGCCATATACTTTCCTATTCTACAGTGGTGTAGTTTAACAGGAGTATAATATTTTGGCTAATGCGTACTTGTGTGTATTTCTATCCATACTGTTTTATCTGCCGACTTCCAAAAAGGAGACGGTACTCAATTCGAGTGTATGTTTTTTTTATGTGTGTTACCTCATAACTTTGTACTGGGGGAACCGATTTCAATGATTCTTTTTTTATATGAGAGCTGATAGCTCTCGTGTGGTCCCATATGAATTTGATCAAGGTCAGACCAATGGTTATTGAGTTATTCTTAAATAACTTATATTGAAGTCGTCTGTACAAAATTTTTAATTTTAAATTATGTCTCATATTGTTCAACTTATTGAAAGTGTTTCTGACAATTTTTTTTTCAATCAAATCAAACAAATTATAAATATTATTTCCGTTAACCATAGCATTAACATAAAATTACTTGTTTATAGGTACAGTTTACAGCAGGAATTCAATGTTAAATTCGAACCTGCAACGTTATGTTTTACGTTGCGAAATTAGGCATTCACTAAAAGAAATTCCGCAAAACGGCAACAACAAGCTACCATGAATTCAGTTATGCAGAATACTGCTGTTACTCGTTGTCATGAAACTTTACGGCTTTTTGATTTCAAAGACAGTAGCACAGTTATGTTTTGCGGCAAGCTAAGCAAAGTTTATTTATAAATTAGCTTATCTACCTCAGAATAACTGTTGTTGTAATTTTAAGTACAAGAGTATCTACGTCATAATTATAATAAATTTTGCAAATGGGGTTAAGATTTGAATACCAATTTCTCTGCTGATAGCAATATACATCATGTCTATTATTTTTGCGATCATTCGTGCATCGCAAATTTTTGTATTATTCGTAGGTCGACCAACACAATAAATTACGTTTAGGTCTTATAACTTTGACCTTACCATGTACAATATTTATTAATTATCTCTTTTTAATTTTATTACGTGAATGCTGTGGCCCATAGACATCTTTATTTATCCTTAATTTAAAAAAAAGCCCACTCATTCGTGCTATAACCATAATATAGTTACAGCGTGACTCTACCACGTTCAAAAGTTCGTTTGTTTTATAAAATAAAATTTTAGCAATATTCATGGGGAAAAAAGTGAGCTTTTACCAATATAATGTCTTATATTTTCTTTTACTTTATCATCACATAACATAAATTTTGAATTTTGCATTCATAATTATGCTAATCGATTACTTCAATTTCATCCATAACATAAATTTTGGCACAATCATCCATTCTATAAAGAATAATGATTAATTGCTCTCTTGGCAGCTTGGAGCGCTCCATTAAAAATTCAATTAGAGATAAGAAAACCGAGCCCACGGATGTTTCTTATTTTGTTTGTCATAAATCTGCTTACGTAGGACCTTTAAGACATAGGATAATATAAACTGAAAATTGATATTGCTTTTGTAAATTACTTACTTAGTTACATAACACTAAATATAATGGTAACTGGCTACTGCAGTCTATTGACTCCTGCAATATACTTCAATCAAATAAACTACAGATACGTTATCACCTCTGAGGACTTAGATGGAATGCCTAACAGCCTGTCATTACACTTGCTCCCTATACCCTTCAAACACGAACACAGCAGTGCAAGCACTGGTATTTGGCGGTAGAAATAGGTTTTTTTTTCGACGTGCACACATTCCACCTGATAGTAAATGGTTGCTGTGACACATAGACATCTACATCTATCCTCAATAAAAGTCAAAATGTAGATGCGATCTCACACGTGAGAACTAAGATGGAACGCCTCTTTTCCAGTAAAAACGGTCGCTTGTTCTCTACACTCACCATATTTTGTCACGTGGTAGAGCCATGCTGCAGCTAGATTAGTAGTATAGTTGTAGCACGAATGGGTCGGCTTGACCGGGGAAGGGCCACGCTCTCACAGAATACCAGCGTAAAATAGCAGCTTAACGCTGCTGTGTTTCGTATGGTGAGTGTAGAGAACACGAGACCCATTTTACAGGAAAAGAGGCATTCCATCTTAGTCCACATGGGTGACGACGCATCTATATTTTGATTCTTTATTGAGGATAAATGTAGATGCCTACGGGCCACAGTAACCACTTACCATCAGGTGGACTGTGTGCTTGTTTGTCACCCTATCCTATAAAAAAAAATATGAAACACAGCATCATTAACCTGCTATTTTACGCTGGTATTCTGTGAGAGCGTGGGTTTTCCCCGGTAGAGCCAACCCGTTCCTGCTACAACTATACTTCTAATATAGTTGCAGTATTGGTACCCAAGTGGACTCCCAGTCAGTAAATGATTCGTACTATTTGGTAAAAATGAGAAAAGTGTGATAATTACCCAATTAAAGAACCAAAAAATATTAATGAAATTTAAATTTAAACAATTTAAAAACTTACGTCAAAAGCTAGGTGAAAACATGCATAGAATTTTTTGAAAATCGGATTTCACTTTTATGAATTTAATTTTTTTTGTATTTATACCAAAATAAATATCAACCTCTTCTATGTCCCTGTGTTCTTCTTTTTTTGATAAGTTATCTTTATAAGCACTAGAAACCTTACAAAATGCTCTGAACCTTTTCTAAATGTTAATGGGACCATGGCTTGGGGTATATAGCCTTAATCAGAAAAGAAACAGAAAAAGAATAAGAAACATTAAAATCGGTTCACAACTGGATAATGTGTCGCATAACTTAACACACAGAAAAAATATCGAAATAAAGCCAAATTGAGTACTTCCTTCTTTTTTGAAGGCGATTAAAATACGTCATGATTATTTATCTGTTGTAGTGAGTAAAAACATTTTACTGCTGCATTAATTCTTATCACAAAGACGAAAAAAGTTTTACTCCAATCAGAATATAATATAGACCTCCCCCTCTCTCCTCGCTACCCCACTGGAAATTTTCATAGGCCCTAATAATAGCAATGCAACAAAGCGTTATCTATCTATTTAAGATATTTTTTCTTTATATATATATATATATATATATATATATATATAACTCTTTATTGCATAAAAAAATCGGCCATTATTTTTCAATTCTTAAAATAAATTTATGTATTTTTATACGCAAACTTTATTTTAATTTAATCGGTAAATGAGATGAAATGGGAAAGAAATTATGAATACTTGTTATTTAAATGTAAATAGCATTTTTATAAATATCTCAATTCAATCCCTCATTTTAAAGTGTATTTGTATGTAAAAAGGAATAAATAGAAACGGTTCTGTATTTAAAAACTCGCTTTTTGCGAAATTAAATGCTAACTTGACGAAGTATCTTCAAAACGTTGCAAGATATTAGATAATTTTTTAAACGGTACGCTGGTGTCTTTATAGTACGTTGTTTAACCTACTTTTGAACTTAATTATAAAGATGATGCCCTCCTGACCGATTTCATACTTTGCATAGAGTACTAATTACTACTGGAAATTGTACACAATATAATATTATAGTTGTGCACTTAACACAGTTGTATTTAACCGTCGATACCCATATGAAAAGCCGTGGAAGCTCAAGGACTTAGCGCTCACTGTAAATTTCACAGTACTCGAGCAACCCGGGTTCGGTCGCCGCCGGCACCAATTAAACTATTAATTGTAATTTTAAGTGCTGATTAACCACGTGCTTAGCGGTTAAAACGTCGTAAGGAAAATTGCATTTCTGAAAAATAAAAATAATATATACAATATTTCGAAGACATGTGAAGTACGGTGGTAGAGCCACGCAGCAGTTTTTGCTGTTGCACGTATGGGCCGGCTCGAGCCGGGTTGGTACCACGACCTCACAGAATACCGGCGTGAAGTAGAAGCTCTGCTTCTGCGTTTCGTCTGGTGAGTGCAGGTAGCCGGAGGCCCAATCCCCCCCCCCCTCCCATCAACATGGTAGCGGAATTACACATTAGACTACCCCAGGAGGGTACCAGTACCCCTGGAGAATCCCTCGCTGAGCATCCACGACCATGTTATTCCAATCCTGAGCGTGGTTGCTCAGGCTGCCCCGCGTATTCTGGGGGGGGGGGGCAAAATTCCGCTCAAAAACATAACTGCTCGGGGCAAACTGAGCAACAATACCAAGGCGACCCCTGCCACGCTATCTGTGAATTTCTGCAACATCAGGGCACTTCACTCTAACCTAAACGCCGTCCACTACCATCTCGAGACGGCGAAGCCGGCCTTGCTCTTCCTGCCCGAGACGCAGGTTTCCTCTCCGGCTGATATTTCGTATCTCTCCTACCCGGGGTACAAATTGGAGCACTCCTTTGTGCCTCGGGCTGGAGTTTGCGTGTATTTCAGAGAGGACATCTATTCTCGACGCCTCGGCAGTCTTGAAGGTTCGGACCTGTCCATCCTTTGGCTACGCGTAGACAGCGACGACCATCCGCGCGTCTACGGGTGCCTCTATAGGTCCCATAGCGGTAATGCTGAAACAGATCGACTCATCGACCACGTCCAAATGGCTACAGATTCCTTGCTACAACAGGTCCCATCCGCAGAGATCGTGATCCTTGGCGATTTTAACGCCCACCATGCCGAATGGCTCGGTTCACGTTTAACCGATCATGCGGGGAGATCTGTTTATGACTTTGCCTTGGCATATGGTCTGACACAACTGGTTACTTCGCCAGGATTCGAGATGTGGAGGATCATACACCTTCCCTGTTGGACCTTCTGCTGACCTCTCATCCGGACGGATATCAGGTTTCCGTCGATGCCCCTCTCATCTCTTCGGACCACTGTCTGATCCAGAGTACGGTGCCACTCACGCTCCCTTCGCGGTTGCGTTCTGCAGGTTGCCGCCGTGTCATTACAGGTCAGCAGATTGGGACGGAATGCGGTCTTCTTTGCATCCTACCCATGGGGGCGGGTTTGCTTCTCGCCGGATGATCCCAGCGCTGTTGCTGACTCTGTCACTGATGTGGTGCTACAGGGAATGGAACTATTTATTCCATCATCTGTGGTACCTATCGGAGGCAGATCTCAGCCTTGGTTTGGTCGCTCCTGTAAAACTGCATTACGCAGTAAGCAGGAGTGTTATCAAGCCTGGGCTGCGGCTTCGGCGACTCGGGATGTAAACACCAGCATACTTAAAAAGAAGTCTAACTTCGCCTTCAGGTCCTTCAAAAGAGTTATTACCAAGGCAAAGTCAGAGCACATAGGCAGAATTGGCGAGAAACTAGTTCGCCTTCCTTCGGGAACCCGTGCATTCTGGTCTCTCGCCAAGGCTGTCCAAGGGAATTTCTGTAAGCCATCACTACCATCTCTGCACAGGGAGGACAACTCACTGGACCATGACGCAAAAGACAAAGCCGACCTTTTAGGCTCCCTTTTTGCGTCCAACTCGACTCTTGATGACGGGGGAAAACACCGCCGACCATCCTGCGGTGTGAGTGCTCCATGCCGGATGTGCTGTTCTCACAGCGCTCGGTTCACAAAGCACTTCTCTCCCTGGACATCCAGAAGTCGAGTGGGCCTCACGGGATCCCCCCAATTGTGCTGAGGACCTGTGCTCCGGAGTTGGCACCGGTCCTAACGCGTCTTTTACGGTACTCCTACTCCCAAGGCGTAGTCCCGAATTCATGGAAGATTTTTATTCTATTTATATTATATATAATTATATACTATATTTCTAGACACAGCTTTTGTCCACCCGATCCCTAAAAAAGGCGACCGCTCAGACCCGTCCAACTATAGGCCTATCGCGATCACCTCCTTGTTCTCCAAAATAATGGAATCCATTATCAACTGCCAGCTCATCCGGTACCTTGAGGATCACCAGCTGATTAGTGACAGCCAATACGGTTTTCGTCAGGGTCGATTAGCTGGTGATCTTCTGGTCTACCTGACCCATAGATAGGAGGCAGTAGAGTCCAAGGGGGAGGCGTTGGCCGTTAGTTTGGACATTGCGAAGGCCTTCGATCGGGTTTGGCACAAAGCGCTTCTTTCGAAGCTCCCTTCCTATGGGCTTCCCGAGAAGTTGTGCAATTGGATCACCAGCTTCCTTGCAGATCGGAGCATCAAGGTCGTTGTAGATGGTGCATGTTCTGACTACAAGCCTATTAACGCTGGTGTTCCACAAGGCTGTGTGCTATCACCAACGCTGTTTCTTCTGCATATCAATGATATGTTGCTAACTGGTAACATTCATTGCTATGCGGATGACAGCACTGGTGATGCTCTTTACACCGGCCGTGCTAATATTTCTCGGGAAAACGTCTCCGAGTACCGGAACAAACTTGTGTCTGAAGTCGAGTCTTTGCTGGACAAAGTCTCGAACTGGGGGCGACTAAATCTAGTTCAGTTTAATCCTCAGAAGACACAAGTTTGCGCGTTTACCGCTAAAAAGAACCCCTTTGTCGTATCTCCTCAGTTTCAAGGTACTCCCCTGGTTGCCTCAGACAGTATCGGAATCCTCGGCGTCGACATATCGAGTGACGTGCAGTTTCGTGGTCACTTGGAAGAGAAGGCCAAATTGGCCTCTAAAAAGCTTGGCGTGCTCAGCAGAGCGGGACAGTATTTCATGCCAGCACACCGCCTGCAACTTTACAACGCGCAGGTTCGGCCTCACATGGAATACTGTTCCCATCTCTGGGCAGGGGCTCCCCAGTGCCAGCTCCTTCCACTTGACCGCATCCAGCGCAGAGCGGATCGAATCACCGACGACCGAGTCCTTTCCGATCGGCTCGACTCATTGGCGCTGCGAAGAGATGTTGCATCTCTTTGCATTTTCTTTCGCATCTACCATGGGGAGTGCTCTGAGGAGTTGTTCGGATTAATCCCAGCCGCCAAATTTCACGAACGCAAATCGCAGCAGAACTCCCGATACCATCCACACCATCTGGATGATTGGCGGTCCACCACTGTGCGATTTAGAAGATGTTTTCTTCCTCGCACGACTTCCTTGTGGAATCGATTACCATCAGCGATTTTTTCGAACCGATACGACTTAGGGACCTTCAAGAAAAGAGCGTACTCCTTTTTAAAAGGCCGGCAACGCATCTGCAATTCCCTCCCTGGTGTTGCAATTGTTCATGGGCGGCGGTAGTCACTTACCATCAGGTGAGCCGCATGCTCGTTTGCCCCCTCTCCTATAAAAAAAACGCCAACACGAATTGGTACAGCGCGGTGAATATTTCCTTGCCCTAAAACCCTCTCAGAAGTAAGACAAGGCCCGGTCCTAGCAGTGGGACGTATATAGGCTATAACTTTATCAATCTAAACCCGATACGTGAGACCCGATGAGGTCTTGGGTTCGAATCCCGAGATGGGACAAAATTTGTATTAATCTTTTTTGATACGAAATTCTCAGTAACAGCCCGGACTCAGGAATTTAGCGGTGACATACCCCCGCGGCTTGGAAAGTACATTAAGTAAGTAGCGCCTGATGTCTCTTCGATCGTATCGGATTACCGTTTCATCTGACGATGAGAGTGAAGGAATACAAAGTGCACCTGTGATTGCGCATTCATTCGAGCACTATAATCCTATCCTACGCAGATGGCTAGTCTCAGTTGATACTGACCGCCATCACGTCAATTTGGTCTGGAGGATATTGCAACCTATTTATTAAAAAATAATCATTTAAATTGGTTCTGCCGTTTCCGAAAAAAAAATAAACATAAAAAAAGCATACTCGATTTTAATATAACCAGGCGTTACTTTGCGGACATCTATTATAATGGGGTTGTTATAAACTAATTTGCTTAATTCCGCGTAAAGAAAGAAAATGATGTGTCCTGCCCGGTTTTAAGAAGACCTCCCACCCTCCCTCAATCGCGCGCCCTACCATCCCCAGCACTACTACATTAGGCCCGACACACTACTCTCGAAAATACGACACGTGTTTCGCCTCTACACGAGACATCCTCAGGTGTAGTAGACTCTGCGGAGGCTGGCCGCAAAGTCACTTACAATTATACTCGATTTTGTATAATATGCTTACGCATATTATACAAAATCGAGGAATATCCAGTTTTTATCTTTGGTACTTTTCATTTAATGATAAATTATTTCCTGTAATATTATGTTAATAAAAAATATTTTGTTTTAATTTTTTTAAAGAAATTAAGCACAAAAAGATTTATTTTTTAATTTCTGGGTAGCAAGATAATTTAAACTATATTAATGACCGTGGCGTAGATACCAGGCTTTTAGCGTTCCATTTACATACTAGCGAAATCAATAGCGCCGTTCGCGTAAAGACTGGGATAGGAAATTTTCTTCACTGGATACTAAGAAGCCATCTATTTAAAGGACTAAGATCAAAAGTGAATGGTATCTTAATTTTTTTAAATTAATTTTTAACAAAGCGTATAAATAACCCTTAACTCCCCGCACCTCCCCCGCTTCTAGACCTTCCCATTGTAGGTCGAAGCGTGCATAAAAGGAGGGGCGTGTTTTGCTTGCTACAACTAAGGAAGGTATTGGCACAGTCTATTATGAACTTAGACCGTGGTATTGGTGAGCGAGTCCCATGGAACCACAACTATAAGGACGTAAGTACTTTTATAGTTTCTGTTATTTATTAGTTTTATTGTTATTTAAGTTATTTGTGATGGCAATCTATGACAGTGCTTCTAGGAATCAAAATGACATATTAGAGCAATGATTGAACGTTGAATTAGATAGTAATGAAGACAAAATTGGCACAAATTCAGCAACACCAAAATTATGTTCCTACCACCAATTCAGGAAATAAGTTGTTTCATTGTCTATGAAGAATATTTTGTTATTACTAGTGATCGTGACTCAAACAAAGAAGTAAATGAACAGACAGATTATACGGGATATTTTATGTAAAAAATAGGTTCATTCGGGCTAAAAAATACCTTCAAGATATATTTGTGTGAGGTCATAAGTTAATAATGTCCAAATTTTTTTAAGAATGTGTTTTTAAGTTTTTGACGCTATGCCTTTAAAAAGTATCCTTTTTAATACAAGAAAAAACTTCAACATTATTTTCTATTGCCATTTTGTATTTTTTAATAAATGTTTTTGTTGACATGTTTAAAGGCTAAGTAAATTACAGCTGATTTGATTTGACTTTTGATTTTGTTTGATACACAAATATTCTAAATGGAAAGTTTAATAAATTAAAATTATGAATATGACAAAAAACCATTTTATTACCATTCCAAATCAGGTGGGTCCTGAGGATTAACTAAAAATATAATGTTTATAGTTCAATATAGTTTTTCCATATCAGCACGTATTTTATCAATGAAACGAAATGAAATTATGCATTTAGAAGAAATATGACAGGTTTGGGGTCTTTTAGATCACGGATATTTTACGGAACGTTTCGTCAAATCTAGGTAGATTGGCTGCTTTAATAATGTATGAAACAAAACAAAAATGTATGAAACTACTGTATCATTTTAATATCGAACTAAAAACTCTTTCGTGAATATACAAATTTAGGCACATTTTAATATAAGTTTATTTTATAAACCAGTGATTTATGAACCAGGGCGGTTTTGAAGCCACTCATGATAAATCTAAATTTCCGGCATATCAAAAAGCAATAAATATTGTTTAATAGTGTAAATAAGCTTATGTTTAAGGTTTTCATTATCGCTTCATTTGGTTAAATTGTTTGCGGCCAGGTTTCATGTCCTTGGGAGTATTATTTACACCTACGTAGATCTTCTAACATCCCCAAAGCCGTTACAAGCTATGAAACGGCCTGTGGGATTTATGTGAGGTGTTTAGGGAAACAATTTATCTTCAAATCGATATGCTGGGATTGTAGGCATTTCATGGAATATCAATTCAATGCTTATTTCATTGAAACTATTGTCGATTAAATTGTAGTTTACTAAAATTTAATTTCCTAGTTTAGGAATTCGAGTACCTAAATAGTTGCGTAAAATAGAACGTCTAAGAACGTCTTATTTCATCGAAAGACCAGATGATCTATGGGTGATATCTTTGATTACTGATGAATTGATAATGATTACTACTTTAATAAGCCTTCAATAAATTACAATCATATAGCTAGAGCCACGATGCTGCTATCTTACGGTTTAGTATGAATAGATGAACTCGATCGCGAGAGGACTATACTCTCACAGAATAACAGCGTAAAATAGAAGCTTAATGATGCTGCTTTTTATATAATGGGGTGACAAACGAGCACACAGTACACCTGATGGAAAGTGGATGCTGTGTGATTTATATTGATTAAGAATCAAAATGCAGATTCGTTGTCACCCTGAGGACTAAGATGGAATGCCTCGTTTCCAGTGAAAAGGGTCTCCGGTTACTTTACACTCACCATACGGAATACAACAACATTAAATTGCTATTTGACGTTAGTAGTCTTTAAGAGTGGGGTCCCCCGGCCAAGCGGACCAATTTGTGCTATAACCATAATATAGCTGCAGCGTACCCCTACCACATATAAAATGTCTGTGGCTGTATTCGTGTGATGAGGGTAGAGAACCGAAGACCCATTTTTATTGGAAACGCGGCATTCTATCTTATTTCTCATGGATAACAACCCATTCTGCATTTTGAGTCTTAATTGAGGATAGATGTAAATGTATATGAGTCACATCATACACTTATCATCAGATGGAATGTGTGTTCGTTTGTCATACTAATTCTATAAAACAACAGAATACCACATTATCCACAATTTTTCTGTTATTAAATTAAAAATTCTAAATCAGGATGTCGTGGTAACTAGCACTTTGCACACGTCAACACTGATTGAATTGTTGACCGCAATTTATTGTTTTTATTATTTATCGCGTGTTTGATAGTACTGGAATACATCGTGAATAAATGTCCATGTCTGATAATATGTAACATCGACTACATGTGGTGTTTGTCAACACGTACCAGGACAGCAGAACAGACGCTCTTGTGGCCTAAACCCCTCATTTTTGAAGAGAATTGAGATATCTCCGCTTGGTAGTGGAATAGAAATATTTTTGGAACGAAGTTTCTTATCGGACGGTGTGAATTTGGCGGCTAGGCGAGAAAAATCGGTATGGTGTTTTTCGGCTAACTTAAAAATAAAGAAAGAAGTTCTACCAACTATTTGTTTGTATGTCCTTTTTTCTTAAGTATCTTACACAATATCTTGACCAATTGTGAATTCATTTTAATGAACCTTTTTTTCTTAAACTTCTAACAACATATTCATGGGCAATCTCATACAAATTTGCAGAAGAAATTCCAAACACAAGGGTGAAAAAACAGGGTTAAAAATTTTACGAAGATGGACGAATCTTGTGATATTCCATAGTCTACTCAAAATGATCAAAAATGAAACTTTTAATGAAAAGTAAAAGCCGACTTCAAATAACTAAAAATAATAAAATAACAACCCCATTAAAACTTTTTATATGCCTAATCACAGACTTTAGAAGATTATATGAGAAATAATTTTGTTCTTTTTCGCTCTTTGTAATCGGATTTTACTTTTGAATATAAGTTAAATTTTTTAAACTCTGAATTTTTTATACAGTTTAGGAGCATCTATAGCTACGGGATGTTTCATACCGTTATGTCATAACTGTTAACTAAGTCATGCTTCGATCTAAACGAAAAAAGTAACGTTTTATAGGCTAAAATTAAATGCGTTTAAATCTAAATTTCAACCGTGATAAAGCCACGATGCAGCAATATTATGGTTGCAGTATCGACAATGTTAGCTCATCCAGGATATGGCCACACTCTCACATAAGAACAGCGTAAAATGCTGGTGTAAGCCTAATTCATGTGTTTCGCACGGATAATCTAATATTTTCTACACAGTCATTCAGAATGATCACTAGCATAAGGCATTTTACTTTTTTATTAGTGCTCAAGGGAGGTAAAGCATCTAAAATTTGAGGCTTAACCGATAATGAATGTAGGTGTCAACGGGTCACAGAATCCAATTACCATCAGGTGGACTATATGCTCGTTTCTCACCATTATTCAATAAAAACTAATAAAATAATTAAAAAGAAAAACAGATTTAATAAAAGCTGTAAGCGTGATCAAATCAAGCCAGACAGTAAAGCGGAAATCTCTCCGCTTCGCGTTCGAGGTCTGCAAGAAATAAAATAAAATATCACTCCTCACGTTGATTACCACTGCTAATTTCTGCTCGTTTTCATAAAAACTATAAACTCTTTTACACGTTGTTCCACTAACATGTGTAATAAATATAAATACCTCGTTGGTCTAGTGGTTGTAGCAGTGCGACTGCTGATCATGAGATTCTGGGTTCAAAACCCGGGTTGGGCCAAAAAAAATCAGTTATCGAGCTTTTTCATCATGAAATTATCATTAACTGCCCGGAGTCAGAACGTTGGCGGTGTGACACTCCCGTGTCTCGGAAAGTACGTAAAGCCGTTTGTCCTGCGCCTGATCTCGCTCTTCGGTCGTGTCCGGTTTACCGTCCCATCGTACTATGAGAGTGAACGAATAGAGAGTGCACCTGTGCTTGCGCATACACTTGGGCACTATAACCCTGTCCTGATGGCTAGTAGGTATCTGTTTGGGCTGGTCGCCGTGACCGAAAAATCGGTCTGGAGGATATTATTATTATAGTAAATATTTTCTCAGTAGTAAGTTTTTAGCACTATTAGTAATCTTCTTAAAATAAATTTAAAACTGGTTTTGCATTAAAATTATTGCCCGACTATGTTGTCTAACAATGTAAATAATATAGTTTGTTAATGTTATGTAAATAGTACCAATCAATCATATTGGCACTATTGCTTTGCCATATGTAATTTTTTTTATTTATTTTTTTATAATAGAGGGTCAAACGAGTATGAGCACCTGATGGTAAGTGACTAACGCCGCCCATGAACAACTGGAACACCAGAGGTACCAGGGGAATTGCAGATGCATTGCCGGCCTTTTAAAGAGGAGTAAGCTCTTTCCTTGAAGGTCCCTAAGTCGTATCTGGCCGGAAAATCGCTGGTAGTAATCGATTCCACAAAGAAGTTCTGCGAGGAAGAAAACATCTTCTAAATCGCACAGTGGTGGACCGCCAATCATCCAGATGGTGTGGATGGTATCGGGAGTTCTGCCGCGATGTGCGTAAATGTAAATGTAAACCATATATTTTAACTAGCAAAGCACTAGTTAGCAATAATTGGTTTATTCACTATTTTAAATAATTGCTAGTAAAATAAATTGATTTTATCTTTAATTTAAACATGTACACACAATAAATTAAAATTAATATGTTATTAGTACACGTGTTTCGTTTTATTTGCGAAATCCGTTGACATGGCATAAAACTCATTATTTATTTCTAGCATGTACTTACATGAATTAATACATGCTAGAAAGCTAGTTAGTTAGCTAGCTAGTTAGTCCTACTTTCCCTGATAAACGATAGAAGAAAACATGCAGAAATAGAATAACATCTTTGATTTTTTACACCAGTACATAAGTGATTATCTTTCCATTCGTTCTATCTGTCTTCCGTCCGATTACAGTGTGGGTGTCTTTGAGTGAAGAGGCTTTTGTTAAGTCAGTGCACTGACCACTCCACCATCTTAGGATACATCACCACATACCATCAGGTGGATTGTAGTTAAGCGCTGGCTTAGAAAAATATAAAAAAAGTATCTTTACACCTGTTCTCCGCTATAGCTTACTGTGTTATTCTAATGTGACCTATAAAATATTAATTATTAAAAAGAAACAATCATTATCGTACCCTCCTTTGAAAAGATTTGATTGTTACAAAAAATTCTCATAATCATCATTATCATTAATGTCATTTATAAAATAAACTTATTAAAAACCGCAAGGATTTTTAATAAGGCTGCCAAACGAGCACATTATTCGTAGGATGTAATATTTTAGTATTTGAAATACAAATTATATTGATATCTGTTATCATAGCTTCATATTTACACACAATATTACACTTATATTCCTTGACCAAATGTTTTCAAATTCATTAAAACACAAAAATTAGACAACCTTATTTAATAGGTATTCTATATCACAATAATTATAACCTAATTTAGTAGGGCTGCTTTTTGCCTCTTAGTCCGACAGAGTAGCCATCAACCTCTCCCAAACCGTGCTGCAAATCAACAAATAGAATATATGAGTCGCAATGCTCCGCACAGGTCTTTGTAAATAGTTTTTCCGGTTTACAATATAATACGTTCGAAATACCATGTAGTTTGTAAAAATAGCCACTACCCGATATCATGTCGTGGGTGTCCTAAAAGGCGACAAGAGTTGAGCCACAGCGTCTTCCTAATACAGACTAAATGCTCTTGCCAATCATGGTAATTATGGCAAATACTCCCACTATGAAGCAATCTATCTCGGAGGCCTATGTTCAGTAGTGGACTACACTACTATAGGCTATTACGGTATCGTTATGTATATAGTATTATTTTATATTATAATATTTAAAAAAAACGCAAAACTGAAATTGAAAAACAAGTTAACTAGTATTTATAACCAATAAAACGCTATCAGAGACGTTCTAAAAATTGTATGAAAGGGACTATACTTTCCTGTCCTATAGGAATTCAAGCAAGAGTGCGCGATAAAGTCAGATTTTAGAAGCAGCATACATGTAGTATATTGAATAAGTTATCATGCAATCTTGTCAGTGCCACTGCTATGACATTTGCATTTTAATATTTAAATGCGCTGAAAGGAGGGATAAATCAAGACATCAAAACATTTTTTTAGAAATAAATACTAAACTCATAAAAATTGTACCGGCGGACGAAGTGTAGAGCGTCCCCCCACTAGATGGTGTGACGACCTGGTAAGACGTGCAAGAAGTCGATGGATGCAGGTGGCTCAGGACCGTGCTTTGTAGCATTCCTTGAGAGAGGTCTATGTTCAGCAGTAGACTTGTGAAGGGCTTTAATGATGATGATGATGATGACTCATGCAAATTGCCGTTTATTAAATAAATGCTTAAGGTTGCTCTCTCTCTCTCTCAATATAGAGCGCCAAATATAGAGATAATTAATACATAATTTATTTAAGATTGATTTTAAGTAAGGCAGTTAGGTTTTATTTCCAGCAGAGATACTTTATAAAATGTTAATAACCGAAAATTTTACTCCTCCAAGTCCAAGCACCTAAGTAAATCTTCATTTCGAGTCATAGCTAGGGCAACGCAAGCGTGAATAGGCTTCTGTTACGCTAAGTCAGTGCGATTTATCATTATCGGCATCACCACTTACCATCTGGTGGGATATTAGTCTTAGTTTTGTAATTAGTAGTAAAAAAAAAACAGGAATTCTCAAAATTATTATTTTTAGTTAGCAATGGTTACGCCTTGCCAATTTCTTTTGGTCTTTAATATTTTGGTACGTGATAGAGTTATGTCGCGGCTATATTAAGAATACTCTCTCACAGATTAGCACCTTTTTAGCAGCATAATGCTGCCAATTTTAGTGGTCTGTGTAGAAACCTCCTTTTTACGTGTAATGGCGCATTCAATTTTAGTCCTCAAGGGTGACACCACAAATGCATTGATTCTTAATCGATGATAGAAGTAGAAAGGTGTCTTTGGGCCACAGCATCCACTTACCATCATATGGACGTTATTTTCCTTCATTTTAATCTGAACTCCAGTACCCGATAAAATAGGTTCTATGGCAATTTTTTAAATATTTGTTCCACTTTAAGTTTTAAAGCGAGTTAAAGAAAATAGTCTTAGAAATCAGGCGCTTACATTTTCGCTTGTATGATCTGGCTTTGGAGGGATTGAAAGTTATTGCGCTGCCTACAGAAGCTAGAGTTGAAATTCGTTTTTCTAACGTTACTTAAGTTTCCATTACGCCTTAAATATAACAATTTGAACAGCAGTTAGTTGCGTCTTATATTTGAAAATGTAGTTAGATATAATATAATAAAAATAACAAAGCAATTAACGAAGAAGTAACAAATTTTGTTTAGGTTTAGTTAAAAGAAAAATTTGCACATGTTTTTTATAACAAGATATTACTGAACTGTCGACATCGCTAGCGAAAAAAAAATTATATGACTTTTTCTAAAGAACTAGCTATGACCGCGAATTTGTTCGCGTGGAATTAGTACTTTTGTGATAATGATTTATTTATAATACTAAGTATCGTGAAAATATAAACAGACACTTCTTTTTATAGGATAGGGTGACAAACGAGCACACAGTCGACCTGATGGTAAGTGTTGCCTGTGGCCCATAAAACTACACTAATCTGGATAAAAACATTCAGTTAGTCAAACAGACAAACTAATGAACCAATAAACGAATTGGGTTGACTATATACAGTTGTGTTTCACAGAAATAAAATTGAAGTGTTTGCCTGTAATATTGAAATAAATGGCTCCTAATAAGCTTAAAGGGTATTTGCATGCTATTAATACTTAAATAACCCTTTGTCAATTTTTTTTTCGGGCTGTCCAGGCTTTTTTTTCGGAATGGCTAAATAGATTATGATAAAACTTTACAGATACAGAGCAATACAAGAAGGGATTTAGGCTATATTTTAACCGGTAAACTAGATTTTTGTTCTTATTCCAAATCAAAAATGATAAATTTATGTTCTTGGATTTACTTTAATCTAAACAGCGCCAAATTATTAAAGAAATCTTATTTATTATTTTGGTTAATTCAACTATATATTATTCTAAATTTAAACCAGTGAAATAAGTTGCTTTCATAAACGAATATGCGCAAGTAAATAAATGCCTTCTTGACAATTTAATCCTCTAAAATCCCCGTCATTGAAAGCCACTTGTAAAACTCTTAAAGAATGTATCACAGATGCTATAGCTCCAGTGATGGCAAAATATTATATACGTAATATACAACGTTGATGAATAACTTATAATTTTCAAATCAATACGCTTTTCATCTTTCCTCTTATTAAGTACATTTGTGCTTTGGGACCTTAAAAATAAAACATGTTTACCATTATATGGGTTCGTTTCCCGCCGGCAAAATAAAATTGTTAATTGCAATTTTAAGTGCTGATTTACCACGAGCTCGGCGGCGTAAGAAAAATCGTGAGGAAACTTGCATGTCTGAGAAATAAGAAAATAAATATGAAGACGTGCGAAGTTCACCAACATGCATTGGGGCAGCGCGGCGGACAATTCATTTCCACAAAACCCTCTCAGAAATGTGAGGAGGCCTGTGCCCTGCAGTGGGACGTATACAGGCTGTTACTTTACTATACTTTTACCATTATTATTACCATTACAGCCTATAAAAAGTCAACTGCTGAACATAGACTTCCCCCATATATTGCCTCATAGGAACGATATTTACTATAGTTTACACGCTTGGCAAGTGGTTTGGCAACCGCGATATTTACTTTTCTTAAGCTTTTATCTAAAATGCTGTTGCCCATCTTCTGGTTCATTTTCGTTCTGCGACTGTTACGACACCCATGGAATGATATGGGGTAGTTGATCGATAGATAGATAGATAGTATTATTACACCGTCATTACAAGGTTATAAGATGTATAAATGTGGAAGATTTTACGAGATTACTGGAGACAGAAATGACGAGTTTGGATGTGTGTTAATTTTTTTTAAGTATTTACTTCAATATCAAAAAGTATTATTCGGTTTGCTCTTTTTATCGAATTAACTGATTTGTTTTCAAATTTAAAAGCAGTGATCCGTGCACGTAATAAATCGTTCGGCCACATTGCTTCCAAGGTTTAATTGTAAATTGCATTGCAAGTGTATAATTTACGATACAATTTTTTTCACAAAGTCTTTGCATCATGAAATTTATAATTGTAGGGAATACTTTTACGAAAATGAGGTAGCCGCATTTGGCATGAAAATTTAACCGTTGGAGTAGGCAGATGTAGTGCAAAACATCTTCTGATTAGATGGGTCGACGTCATTGAAGGTTCTTAGACCAGATGTGGATTTTACGATGATAAATGCTGGTGTTAAAATTTCTAAACTTTCAGAGATACTAAAACTGTGAAATTTTCATTTTGTCAGACCTACTGTTGGGGTGGCGACACGTTGCCACGGCATGCGTCGCCACGTTATTTGATAGTATGTACATATGTGTGCATTATGTATTTAGCAGTATGTTTTAGACATGTGTCATTCAGTTTTGATATTATTGTAATAGTCTAAATTTATGGTTGCCAAGGCATTATTTCTGCCAACAGCATGCTTTAAGCGCAATAATGACTTTAAAATAAATAAATGATTAAACGGTATACAATCAAAGTGACAGAACCCTCACAGTATAGTACATACAGAAAGCGAACTCAAAAGTCATGGGTTCGAATCCGCTCAGCCCAGGGGGTTATTTGCATCCTAATAAGAGATAAATAACTATTATTTAAATTTTGTCAGTCTGGCATCATATTTCTTGAAAAAAATTTTAATGTTTTATTTTTAATTATGTCACATTTATTTCCGGTCGTAAACTATCCTTTTATGCATATTACCCGTATATAATAATTTCAAAAACCACATGTCAGAAATACTTATATTTTAGGCAAAAAATAATAATTATTTTTTAAAGAAAAAAAAACCTTTTCAGGCATAAAAAAATTATAAATATTAAAACATAAACCCACTTTTACTTATTCTACAATAACTCAGCTCCTAGATTGACAAATCTTGCCCGATTTTCAGGTATGAGTTGTTTATAAATATACGCTTTCAAATGGCCCTACTTTCATCTTGTTAACACTTGGACCTGAAAATGTATAATGACGTCTCCTTCTCCTTTGTTTTCGATTAATTAATTGTATAGGTATGTCTTTAAATAAATCAACTTTTTTATTCTAGAAGTATGTATGACAGACTAGCACACAATCCACCTGGTAAGTTATGTGACTCATAGACACGTACATTTCTCCTCTATTAAAAATCAAATTGTATGGTCACCACCCGAGGACTAAGATGTAATGCCTCCTTACCAGTGAATTGGGTCTCTAGATCTCGTCAGTCACATTAAGAAACACAACCGTATTTTGTGGATATTTCGCGCTATTATTCTGGGCAGCGTGCACACAGTCATATTACTCTGAAACGTAGATCTGCCACGTAAACAAAAACATACACTTTAAATAGTGCGTATTTCTAGTGTAATTTAAATATGTACTGAGATTTATAAAAGTGTTTCGTGTTATGTTTACTAACTGAAATATATTTTTGAAATGGATATAAAGTAAACTAATATTCAACGAGTGAAGGATGGAGACAAACAAGAAATTTCACTCTTTCTATTCGGGAATCCTTGTAATTTTGTATCTGGGGGCACGGCAGTGCCCCCGCCAAGTCGAGCAGAAAAGCGGCACGGCCGTACCATCCTTTTCTCGAAGCAGTTTAGGCCATTTCCGAAAACCCTATAACTTCGTTATGAATAAAACTAGAAGCCTCAATTTTACCAACCAAGTAGGCATTGTATAAACTCGGTATGTTTTAAATTTCATTAAAATTTGAACCGGTAGTTTAAGAATTATAACTAGTCATAATTTCTTAATTTTGTCACTCACTGACTGACCGATCATCAAAACTCTAAGGCACTTCTAGCATACATAGAAACTTCAAATTTGGAATACAATTATCGTTTAACATATAAAGCACGGAAAAATTAAAATATTTTAAAATTTCTGTCCAGTTTTTGAGATACACCAACTGCATAAATAACTTTGTAATCATATATAAACATATAGTATTACAAAGTTACATTTGCAGTGAATGAATCAGTGTACCTATATATGTATAATGGTATAATAGGTGTAAATATCTATCTAGATATAACTATCTACAAAAAGAAATTAAATGCCATCAAAAACATAACTTGTAAAAAAGCCAAGTCTCGCAACTCAGTTCTTCTACCGTAAAAGTTGTGAGATCCATGTAATACTCGGTTAATTTATTCAGTGCATAGATTGATACATAGATTGACTTGGCAATCGCACTAAACAATCTAATTAAAATAATATGTAATACTTGTGAGATATA
Organism: Parnassius glacialis; assembly: GCA_033319125.1. Taxonomy (NCBI): domain Eukaryota; kingdom Metazoa; phylum Arthropoda; class Insecta; order Lepidoptera; family Papilionidae; genus Parnassius; species Parnassius glacialis. Next base: position 33,734,938 of record JAVANC010000024.1, on the reverse strand, counting down.
TTGTGTTTCATGCGATTGCCAAGTCAATCTATGTATCAATCTATGCACTGAATAAATTAACCGACTTGGTATTACATGGATCTCACAACTTTTACGGTAGAAGAACTGAGTTGCGAGACTTGGCTTTTTTACAAGTTATGTTTTTGATGGCATTATCTTGTTGTTCCAGCAACAAATATGTCAGTTTCAGTGCTAACGGATCCTTCAAATTGGAAAACCCATAGACGTTTCCCAGCGAGCCGTGGAAAGCAATTTATCAAGCTAGAAACATTGTCTGGAAGAAAAAACAAAACCGGCTAACATTAAACCTTACTCATAATGTTACATCCTAGTCCAGACATATTATTTGATTCTTAAAGGTTACAACGAAAATAATCTAAGCGATGATATATAAAAAAGTAATTCTTATTTCATGGCTAGAATTTAAAAAAAAAAATTTACTTGTAAAACCAATACCATATTATGTTTAGTGCCAGATTATTTTATAGAATAAGGTTGAAAGACGAACACACAGTCTACCTGATGGTAAGTGCTGTGGCCCATAACAATCTACATCTATCTTCGATTACGAATCAAAATGCAGATGCGTTGTCACCCGTGAGGACTTAAATGGAATGCCTCATCCAGTAAATCTCCGGTTATCTACACTCACCATATGAAGCAGAGCAGCATAAAGCTCCTATTTTGCTGGTATTCTGTGAGAGTGTGGTCCTGCTACGGTCGAGCCAACCCATTTGTGCTACAATTATACTACTAATATAGCTGCAGTATTGGTACCCAGATGGACTCCCAGTCAGTAAAGGAATCGTACTATTTCGTAGAAAAAGAGAAAAGAGTAATACTTCCCCATGCAAATAACAAAAATATCTCAATGAAATTTACATTTTAAAAAGTAGAAAACTTACTTCAAGAACTAGGTAAAAAACATGCACAGAATTTTAAAGCGGAATTCGGGGCTTAGTTGACTCGGATATTTTTTTGAAAATCGGTTTTCACTTTTACGAGTTCAATTTTTTTAAATTTTATCCATAATATTTCTGCAGCGTGGTTCCATTATTATAATATTTACACCATTTATAATAAAATTTAAATACACTAACACGAGCCCGCTACGGGATAAGAGCTATTGGTAGTCATCTGGAAATATAAAATGTATAATATGACGACATGTAGGACAGTGGTAGAGCCACGCCGCAGCTTTTGCTGTCGCACGGATGGGCCAGCTCAAACCGGGGTGGTACCACGACCTCACAGAATACCAGCGTGAAGTAGAGGATTACCTCTGCGTTTCGCTTGGTAAGTGCAGGTGGCCGGAGGCCCTTTTTACTGGAAAATGAGGCATTCCATCTTAGTCCTCACGGGTGACAACGCATCTGCATTTTATTTGTAATAGAGGATAGGGCCGCAGCAACCACTTACCATCAGGTGGACTGTATGCTCGTTTGTTACCTTTATCATATAAAAAAAGTAAAGATTCATTGGTCCGGTTTTCTTTAAAATAATATTTTTGTCAAATGTGGTTTCTCGGGCCGGACGTGAACCAGAAACCTTTCCATAATATGACGCATGTTGTCTATTGTTGCCGGTTCATATTTTTCTACATTGTAAGACTTAAAAAAGATATACTTTACAGAACCTAAGTTATCCCACCGGTAGCTCAAAGTTACAGCCTTTAAACGCCTGCCAACGTCTCGACTGAGACAAATATAGGGAAGGTATTTGCCATAGTTGCCAAGCTTTGCATGCGGGTTTTCTGGCGTAGTTTTCATGGTTTAGTTGTTATTAAGAAGGCCCTCCTGCCTATCTACTGGTTTCTTTCCCTCAGGTACCTCTTATGATATCCATGGGACAGTGCACGTGCTAGCGAAAAAGATATTATGTGATGGTCATTATTATTACAGTCAACATCATTAACGCGTTTTTTGTTCACCAGACTTTTATAAACATCTACTCTTTTATCACGTCAGCCTACGGATCCGATGAATTAGAATTGTATAAAAATTATTGACCAATTCCGTTATTAAGTTTTACTCCCTCCCGTAGACACAGACACAAAGCACTACGCTGGTTCTGCTGAATTCAAAAATATACAAAATACTGCCATCTATCGGAGGTTTTTGAACTTACACGTAGTCGTCTCTTAAGGTACCCAAGAGGCAAAATGGTGGTATAGATTTTATTACGCTGCCCCTACACAATCTGAATGTAGCCAGCTTAATAGATGTGAAACCATTTGGAAAGGCCGTCAGATTTCACCGACAGCATCATAATCAAGGACATTAACTTTTTTTATAGGATAAGGGTAACAAACGAGCACACAGTTCACCTGATGGTAAATGGTTGCTGTGCCCCATAGGCATCTATATCTATCCTCGATGACGAATTGAAATGCAGATGCGTTGTCACCCGTGAGGACTTAAATGGAGTGCCTTGTTTTTAGTAAAAAGGGTCTCCGGTTCACTAAGCTCACCCTACGAAACACAGCAGCGTTAAGTTGCTATTTTACACTGGTATTCTGCGAGAGCGTGGTCCTTCTCCGGTCAAGCCAACCCATTCGTGTTACAACTATACCAGTAATATAACTGCAGCATGGTTTTACCACGTAAAGTTTAGACGCTAACGCAAGAGTTTAACAAATTGCAATCACACTGAAGCGAAGTAAATTTATCTGTTCTTCTCATTTTATTTTATACGATATTAAAACGCGATCCCTCTATACCCATACTAGTAATAAATATAATAAGAATGGTGGTAGTTCAGTGGTCACTAGCATCATGTAAAAAAGAATGCAGTTGAGTTAAAACATAATAACTTTGCAATTAAATTTGGCCTGATATCGATTATCCTTTATTATTCCGTGTAGTGGCGATTAAAAATATCCACTACCCCATATCTTGCCGTGGGTGTCCTCAAAGGCGACAAAGGGAAACAGGCAGGAGATGGGCAGCAGCATCTTCCTGATAACAGAAAATTATAATAAAAAACTGCGGTTGCCAACCTGCTTGCCAAGCGTGGCAACTATGGCAAATACCCCCATGACAAAAGTTACAAAAAGACGGCCCCCAGTCCCCGGCGGCCACGCTATTCCTGGCTACGGTGGCGATCATGGTAACGGCGGGGCAGGGGGGTGCTAAGAATTTCCGGTGGAGGTTCGGTTGCCACCTAAGAGGATTTGACCTGGCAACATACAACGCACGCACCCTGAGGACTGACGAGAAGACGGTGGAGCTGGAAGAAGAGATGGAGACAAGTTACGCTGGCATATCATAGGATTATCCGAGGTCCGAAGAGACGGGGAGGACACGGTAATCCTCGAATCCGGAAACTTGCTCTATCACTGGGAGGGCACCATCTGTCCCAAGGTGTTGGATTTATCGTCTACAAGTCTATCGTTAACAACGTTGTAAATGTTGGGAGTGTGTCAACGAGGGTTGCGTACCTTATACTCAGAATCACCAAACGGTATTCGCTGAAGGTCATACAGGTTTACGCATCAACCTCGGTACATCACGATGAGGAGGTGGAGAAAATGTATGAGCCATGCATTCCTAAAAAACCCTTACGCTCCGTCCTCATCGTGCTCCGTTCCAGAGTCCAGAAGCGGCCCCACAGGAAGTGGATCTGGTCGAGCCCCGCCGGTTCGACAAAAATGAGATTGACTTCATTATGACGACCAGACGACAAGTGTTCAGTGATGTCACAGTGATCGCAAGGGTGAAAACCGGCAACGATCACCAAATTGTTAGAGCACACTGAACCTAAATGTTAAGTTAGAGAGGTCTCGTCTGATGAAGTCAACGCTCCGTTCCCTCGTGCTCTAATCCAAAGTCCCGAAACCTTTCAGCTCGAGCTATGAAACCATTTTCAGTGCCTCGAAGACTGCAATGAAGTGGACGATATGAACGACAAGCTCATGGAAACTGTCCATGCGGTCGGAGCTAAGTTCTGCAAGACCCGCCGCAGAAGAACACAAAAACTCTCCAATCACACTCTTAATCTCATGACTGTTAGACGGGAGATGAAGCTACATTCTTCAACAGATTTGACAGCATACAGGCAACTGAACAGACAGATCTCCAAATCCATGCGGCGGGACTTATGCAACTTCAAAACAGCTCGTATTAAAGAAGCAATCGAGCGGAATCAAGGCTCCAAAGTCTTTGCCAGAGATCCGTCTGCCAGAAAGAGCCAACTGTCAAAGCTAAAGACCGAATGTGGCAGCATCGTTTCCGGGGCACCTGAGATTTTGAGTGAGATTGAGAGGTTCTATGGGCAGCTCTACAAGTCATCGTTGGAGCCACACGCAAGTGTGAGTAATGATCCAAGAACGAGTCTTGTCCGATATTATTCTGATGATATCCCGTACGTCAGTCTGAGCGACATTAGAATGGCTGAAAGGTGACAACGCTCTCTTGAAAAACTACAGACCGATTTTCTTTCTGAGCGACTTCTACGTGCTGTTTTCGAGAGTCATTACGAATCGTCTCGCACGCAGACTTGACGACTTCCAGTCTCCCGAACAATCCGGTTCCCGAAAAGGCTTTAGTACCATGGACCACATACACATCCTTCGGCAAATTGTACAGAAGTCCGAGGAGTACAATTTGCCACTATGTCTGTCGTATGTGGACTATGAGAAAGTCTTTGATTCCGTCGAAATTTGGGCGGTGCTGCAGTCCCTTCAGCGGTGCCAAATTGACTGTCGGTATATCGAACTGCTGAAGTGTTTGTACAGTAGAGCTGCTATGGCTATCCGAATGCAGAATCAGAGTACGAAACCTATCCAATTGCAGAGAGGTGTAAGGCAGGGTGACGTTATTTCCCCGAAACTCTTCACCGCTGCATTGGAAGATATTTTCAAGCTACTGGACTGGAAAGGATGCGGTATTAACATCAATGGCGAGTACATCCCTCACCTTCGATTTGCCGACGATATAGTCCTTATGGCATAATCGCTGGAGGACCTAAGCACTATGCTCAATGACCACAATAGTGTCTCCCAACGGATAGGTCTTAAGATGAACATGGACAAAACCGAAATCATGTTTAACGTCCAAGTCACACCTATGCCGGTAGTTGTTGGGAACAATAAGCTCGAAGATGTTGACGAGTATATTTACCTGAGACAAATAGTCCGATTAGGTAAGTCCAACTCCCATCGAGAGGTCAATCGACGGATTCAACTCGTTTGGGCAGCGTTCGGGTAACTACGACACATCTTCTCGTTAGATATACCTCAATTTTTTTTTAAATAATAATATTTTGGTAATTATAATATATTATAATGTGACATGAAATTATAAATATTAATGATATGATAATGCAAATAGTAGTAAATGTTTTCTTTTTTAATTAGGTCACTTTAATTTTTTTTTGTTTTTGCTATTTATTATGCAATGTATGTTTTTTTTCTCGTAATTTTAATTCATAATGTCATACTTAATGTTTATAAAATTCAATAATTTTGTGCACCAGAAATGGTTAATGTGTTGTACTATATTTTCTATAACAACTGTAAAACACACACATTATGCAATATAAATAAATAAATAAATAAAAACCTGAAAACAAACTTGTACAACCAGTGCGTGTTGCTAGTGATTCCTTACGGATCTGAGACGTGGTCCTTCACTGCTGGCCAAATGAAGAAGCTCAAGGTCGCTCAAAGAGCTCTGGAGAGGGCTATTCTTGGTGTTTCTCTGCGTGATAAACTTAGAAATGAGGATATCCGCAGTAGAACCAGAGTAACCGACATAGCCCCAGGGGTTAGAAAGCTGAAGTGGCAGTGGGCCGGCCATATAGCTCGAATAACCGACAACCGATGGGGAAGAAAGGTTCTTGAGTGGCAGACTCGTACCGGTAGAAGAAGTGTAGGGTGACCACCCACTAGATGGAGTGACGACCTGGTAAGACATGCAGGAAGTCGATGGATGCAGGTGGCTCAGGACCGTGCTTTGTTGCATTCCTTGGGGGAGGCCTATGTTCAGCTGTGGACTTATGAAAGACTGTAATGATAATGATGATGATAATGATCGAATATCTTTTATGCTTTACAGGTTTAGGACTGTCACCTAAAGAATAATAAACATGTAAATTCAAAATGATCTCTGTAATTTCTAATTACATTTATAACGGGCGTTATGTAAATACATCCACCAAATGACACTGATATTAAGGTATCTGACAGCTTGAACGGTTAGTCTTTTTTTTTCCTTTATCATTAGGATTATCTTTGGACTGAACTTAAGTGCCCATTTGAATGGGTAGTCATTGAATGTCAAGTTCCTTTTATTGAAATGCATTAGTCCAATTCCTTCACCCGTTTTTAAACTACCCATGTATAGTAATTAGTATATACATTACATACTCAAAGAGTGAAAAGTACAAGCAATCTAATAATTAATGTTATTTTATCAGTACAAAAAAGGGGAATTTGTAATCGATCACATTCCTTCATGGTAATAGAGTTCTAATAGGAAATCGCTTTAAAGGGTTACGATAATTTGGATCCCTTTAGGGAGTTGGCCTTCGGCTCAATAGAATGTCAATTGGGTGTTTTCTAGTTTTTGACACTATATTTAGTACGAGTACCCTATTCGATTAACTTCCACAGCGACATGGAACTCGTAAAACCTGACCCATATATTATGTTACTTTCTTTTATAAAAGAAGAGGAAAAAGAAATGTAGTTTACTTGATGGTAAGTATGTACCGTCGCCCATGAGTAACTGCAACACCGGTGGAATTTCAGGTGCGTTCTTGACCTTTTAAAAAAAATTTTTTTTGAAGGTCCCTAAGTCGTATCGGTTCGGTAAAATCACCCGTAGTCGATTTCACAAAAATTCGTGGGAGGAAGAAAACTCTTAGTAAATCGCAAAGTGGTGGACCGCCAAGCATCCAGATGGTGTGAATAGTATCGTGAGTTTATTTCGTTACGAGATGGTGGAATTTGGCGGCTAAGATTAATCCGAACAATTCCTGTGAAAACTGTATGTGGTAAATGCAAGGCAAAGAAATTTTCTAAGTGATGCAACATCTCTTCGCAGCTGTTGTTAATCGCTAAAATTAAAAGTCGATCAGAAAGAACGTGATTGTTGACAATTCGAGCCGATCTTCGCTGGATACGGTAGAGATGAGAACTGTATTCCATGTGAGGCCAAACATGGCCTTTGTAAAATTGTAAGCTGTAGGTTAGGTATGTATAATCGTGTAAAATATTTTTATAGTATAAGAGTGACAAACGAGCACACAGTCCACCTGATTGTAAGTGGTTGATGTGGCCCATAGACATCTACATCTATCTTCGATTACAAATCAAAATGCAGATGCGTAGTCACCCGTGAGGACAATGACGGATTGCCTCGTTTCCAACAAAAAGGGTCTCCGGTTCACTCACCATACGAAACACAGCAGCGTTAAGCTGCCATTTAACGCTGGTATTCAGTGAGAGCGTGGTCATTCCCCGGTCGAGCCGACCCATTCGTGCTACAACCATAATAAAGCTGCAGGCTCTACCACATATAAAAATATAACTTTAAAAACAAAAAAATTAATACTTCAATTATTTATTTTTTATTTACTAACACAATTTTTCTTAACACTGACTTCAGAATGTGATTTTCTTAAATACTGATTAGTTTGTTGGTTTGGCTTTTATTTGTTAAGATTAATATTGTATCCTTTGTTTTTAATTTGAAGAATTTCAGGGGTATGCTTGAGTTTGTTCCTTTTTTGTTTTTAAAATTTAGTTTTTTTTTATTAAGAAAAATCTGGCGGCCTCTCATGTCAGGTCTGGCGGCGTCTCATCTCAGGGGTACCTCGTTTAGAGCCGGGGTGGCATCAGAGGCAGCTGAACTGTGTAAGTGGCGGAAATATGAGTCTCTGAGAGATGACTACATATTTGTACCATTTGCTGTAGAGACTATCGGACCGTGGTGAAGTTTCTAAAGGAACTCCATCCGCGGCTGGTCGCTGCTGCTGGTGATAAGAGGGCTGGTTATTTTCTCGATCAAAGGCTAAGTATAGCCATACAGCGGGGAAACGCAGCCAGCGTTCTTGGCACGATACCGCGAGTAGGACTATATGGTAATTAAGTTTCTAGTTTTAGTTTTTTTTTGTTTATTAAAGTTATTAATGTTGTAAATCATAAATAAAAAATTAAGATTAAAAAAGAAATTTGATTCATTACAGAATCTCTTGTAGATGATGGTAACTACTCCTCTTTTGTATTGGTATTGCGAAGATTTTCATTTGAATTTTCTTTGCCAATCATATTTTATAAGGATCCTTGACCTTATGCGAGGATTTGCGATCTGTTGCAATTTGATTTCACTGTCAGTGTTTTACGTCAACTATATATTCTCTTACGCAGGTTTTTATCGATATTATAACAGGCACATTCACAACCAAGCTTGTAGACACTTAAACTTTAGTAAAAAATTATATCGCAGAAGTGAACGACGGAATGGATAAGGGACGAATATTTTCTTTTTATCTAGCAAATTGACTAGATTTTGAAGATGAGTCAAATTAAGAGAACCATTAACCAAGGTGCATGTATGCGTAAACATAATATGGGATTGAAAGAAGTGAGAGAGATGAATGAAGATCGTACGTAATGGAATTCCGTAGTTTCTGCCTACCTTTTGGGTGACAGGCGTGGGAATATACGTATGACGAAACACAGCTAGGACGCGCTTGGGCAAGTAGTATCTACTGCAGTACATGGACAACTGCAGCCAACTTCAAACAAAAGGTGACTACAGTCGTGTTGTCACCACCGAGGCTCAAGGTCAAATGCTTCACGGCATGTAGTTATACTCTGTCTCCATACCTTTCAGACAGTAACACATGAGTGTAAATACTGATATATTGCTACAGAAATATGTAAGAGGGTGGACTCGGTCTGGGTAGGTCCCAGACCGAGTCCTAGCCAAAAAAAAGTTCTAAATAATTGAATGTAAAAAAATATATCTATCTATTTAAAAAAAATCCTTTATATAGATTTTAACGCTTGAAAACACTTAGTTTCATTGGACATAAAAATATTTTACTTCAGTTTCTGTCTGCGACAAAATGAAACAGCATTTGTGAACTAAATTGCGCAAGGGAATACCTTCTCAATGATTCAATCCACTAAAAGCTCTCTCATTGGGTGCTCTTTAATAAACATGGAGAGAATAAATTGAGAAGTATTTAGAATTGGCTATTAATAGTTATCTTCGATATTTATGTAGTTTTAAGTTATATATTAGTTCTTTACCTATGAAATTGCCGTATGTTATTAAATGAGTTTACGTAATATTTTTTCTAAATTTTTATTTCTGATAATTAATAGAATCAGGCGTTACTTTGCAGAAGTCCATTACATTAAAGTTGGTAAAAAATACTTCGCATACATCCGCTCGATAAAATAAAATGATGTATCTTACCTAGCTTGAAGAGCAACTCCCGCCCTCCCTCAATTACCGTCGGTATTGTCATCAGTGGTGTGTCTTGCCTAGTGTAGTGGTGTTAGGAGTAGTGGTGCGGGGATTAGTGGTGATGGTGATAGTGCACGTAATTGAGGGAGGGCTGGAGATGTTCTTCAAACTAGGTAAGACACATCACTTTATTTTATCAAGCGGATGTACGCAAAGTAATTATTTACTAACTTTAATTTTTATTTCTATTAATCAAAGTAAATGCCGATGTATTTTTTCCAACTCAGTGGCAGTTTATTAATGCCCTTCTTGAAGAAATCAGCTGGACGGATGGCAACAAATTTTTCAAAGGAATTTTGTACTGCCTCTGGGATCATCATCATCATCCATCATTCACAAGTCCACTGCTGAACATAGGTTTTCACCAAGGAATGCCACAAAACAAAGTCCTGAGCCACCTGAATCCATCGTCTACCTATATGTCTTACCAGGTCGTCAATCCATATAGTGGAGTGTCGCCCTACACTTTGCCTACCAGTACGAGGCTGCCACACGAGAACCTTTTCTCCCCATCGGTTATCGAGTGTTCGAGCTATGTGGCCAGCCCTTTGCTACTTCAACTTACTAATCAGTTGGCTGTGTCGGTCACTCTGGTTCTACTGCGGATGAGGAACATTTCTAAGTTTATCACGCAAAGTCAACCTGAGCATAGCCTTCTCCATAGCTCGCTTAATGACCTTGAGTTTCCTCCTACGGCCAGCAGTGAAAGACCACGTCTCAGATGGTTTTACAATCTATTTTCTAAGTTTTAAGGTATATCTGACAAGAAGAAGTGTCGTAATTTCCCGAACGCTGCCCAGTCGATTTGAATCCGTCGATTGACTTTTCGGCTGAAGTTGGACTTACCTAGTCGGACTAGTTGTCCCAGTTACTAAGCATACTTGTCAAAAATTCGAGCTTAGTGCCCCCAACAACTACCCGCCATAGGTGTGACATGGACGTTACACATGATCTTTGTTATGTCCATGGTCATCTTAAGACCTATCCGTTGGGAGGCACTATTGAGGTCATTGAGCACAGTGCCTCGATACTCCAGCGATTCTGCCATAAGGACTATCTCATTGGCTAATCGAAGGTAAGTGATTTACTCGCAATTGATGTGAATAACGTGTTCTTTCCAGTCCAGTAGCTTGAAAACGTCTTTTGGTGAAAAGTTCTGGGGATATAACGTTACCCTGTGTTACATCTTTCTGCAGTTGGATATGTTTTGTACTCTGGTTCTGTATTCGGATAGCCATCGTAGCCCTACTGTACAAACACTTCGATATACACTTCGATATTCTCTGTGACTAAAATTTCTTTGAATTCACCGCTGAGTACGTAGTAAATAAGCACTTAAAACTGCAATTAACTATTTCATTGGTTGCCGACGGGGATCGAACTCATGTTTTTTGCAACGGATACTAAATTAATTACAACATTATTATACATTTTGATGCGAGGAAAAGGCTTACATACTGCTGTCTCTTAAGGACATTATAAGTTAAAATATATTAAAAGTGGTTGTTTATATGATTTTAAGTAAATATATTAATTCTGATACTTTTAATCCTACCACTCCCAGATTTATAATAGACAATAAATTATTATATCCAAAATTATTTATAAATTATAACATTATTTTTATCATTAAGGAAAAATAACGGTATAATGAGCCGGTAAGAGAGTCGCTCAAAAAATCACCGGGAGGGCGATTATCTGTCCCAAGTTGGTGTCGGATTTATTGTCCACAAGTCTCTCGTTAAAACGTTGTAAAGATAGGGAGAATGTCGACAAGGGTTGCGTACCTAAATACTTGGCAGCGTTGGAAAAATTACGACACACCTTCTCATCAGGTATACCTCAAAACCTGAAAACCAAATTGTACATACAGTGCGTGTTGCCAGTGATGACTTATGGATCTCAAACGTGGTCCTTTACTGCTGGCCGTATGAGGACGCTCAAGGGTTACCTTGAGCGTCCCTCATACGGCCAGCAGTATCAACGAGATATGGAGAGGGCTCTGCTTGGGTTTTTTTTGGGTGATATACTTAGGAATAAAGATATCTGTTTTAACAGTAGTAGAGCCACGTGGCAAGATTTTTTGTTGCACGTATGGGCCGACTGGCATCGGGGTGGTACACGACCTCACGGAAGACCAGCGTAAAGAAGAAGCTCTGCTTCTGCATTTCATCTGGTGAGTACAGGTGAACGGAGGCCCAATTTATCTATTGTGATAAAAATGTGTGCTCCAGAGTTGGCAACAGTTTTAACACGTCTTTTCCGCTACTTCTACTCCCTAGACATAATTCCGAAATCATGGAAGACAGCTTTCGTGCACCCGATTCCTTAAAAAATATAACCGCTCTGATCCGTCCAACTATAGGCCTATCGCTATCATCTTCTTGTTCACTAAAATATTGGAGTCCATTATTAACAGCCAGCTCATGCGGTACCTTGAGGATCACCAGCTGATTAATGACTGCCAGTACCGTTTTCGTAGCGGTCGCTCGGTTGGTGATCTTCTGGGTTACCTAACTCGTAAATGGGTGGCGGCAGTAGAGTCCAAGCAGGAGGCGTTGGACATTAGTATGAACATAGCGAAAGCCTTCGATCGAGTTTGACACAAAGCGCTTCTTATGAAGCTTCCTTTGTATAGGCTTCCCGAGATATTGTGCAATTGGATCACCAGTTTCTTGCAGATCGGAGCATCGTGGTGTGCTCCATAGACGGTGCATGCCCCAATTACAATCCCATTAATGCTGGTGTTCCATCAGACTGCTGCTATCGCCAACGCTGTTTCTCCTGCACAGCAATAACATGTTGCAAACCGGTAACATTCATTGCTATGCGGATAACAGCACTGGTAATGCTTTATACACCGGCCAATTTTTCTCGAAAAAACGTCGTCGAGTACCGAGACAAACTTGTGTCTAAAGTCGAGACTTTGTTAAAGTCCAGTTCAATCAGCAGAAGACACAAGTTTGCGCATTTACCGTTAAAAGAACCCCTTCGTCGTATCTCCTTAGTTTCAAGGCACTCCCCTTGTTGCTTTAGCCAGTATCGGAATCCTCGGCGTCGACATATCAAGTGACGTGCAGTTTCATGGCCACTTGAAAGAGAAAGCGAAATCGGTCTCTAAACAGCTTGGCTTGCTCAGCATAGCGGGGCAGGGTTTCATGCCGGCACACCGCTTGCAAATTTACAAGGCGCAGATTCGACCGCACATAGAATACTCTTACCAACTTTGGGCTAGGTATCGCCAGTGCCAGCTGCTTCCATTTAATCGCATCCAGCGCAGAGTTGTTCTAATCGTCGGCGACCGAACTCTTTCGGATCGGCTTGACTCACTGGCACTGCGAAAAAATGTTGCATCTCTTAGCGTATTTTATTGCATTTACCACGGGGAGTGTGCTCTGGGGAATAGTTCGGACTAATTCCAGCCGCATAATTTCACTATCGCAAATCGCCATAAAACTCGTGATACAATCTGAACCATCTGGATGACTGGAGGTCCACCTCTGAACGATTTAAAAGAAGTTTTCTTCCTCACACAACTTCCGATATGACTTAGGGACCTTCAAAGAAAGAGCGTACTCCTTTTTAAAAGCCCGGTAACGCATCTGCAATTCCCTTGGTGTCGCATTTACCATCAGGTTAGCCGGATGCTCGCTTGCCCCCTCTCCCATAAAAAAATATCCGCAGTAGAATAAGAGTGACCGATACAGCCAAACGGATTAATAAGCTGAAGTGGCAATGGGCCGGCCATATAGTATACAGTGGTAGTGACCCCCCACTAGATGGAGTGACGACCTGGTAGGACATACAGGCAGTCGCTGGATGCAGGTGGCACAGGACCGTGCTTTGTAGCATACATTGGGGGAGACCTACGTTCAGCAGTAAAGGTTGTAGTTATGATGATTTACAAAATACTATGACAGTTGACGATAAAGTTAATGTTTTCGGATTTATGAATTTTTGGTCTTGAAAAATTTTAAATTGGGATACTTTTGGCCCATTAAAATATATAAAGAAAAGGAATAAAATATAATATATTTTTTTATATTCTTTTATAAAATACGAAATAGGTTCTATGACTTTTTTAATACATTAAAGTCATAGGACTGTTTTGATTTGTGTTTCATCAAAGAATATTAAAAAAAAAATGGCCCGTTTGAAAATAACAATTTATTGCAATTTTTAAAACAATTTCAGTTTAAACGATATGGCACCGAGTTGCCATGGGGCAGGATTTTTTTTTATTGTCATCAGGATTTATTGTCATGGGACAACATGCATTTATATCATTATTAGTGTGCTTCGGTTTGAAGAGAACCGCAAAAAAAAATTTGTTGGAATAGCTTTCGGTACTTATGCGCCGATTCGTCCTGGACTATTCTGAAGGCAAAGTCAAGATACAATGGTGTATCGAAGAATTAAGTTCTTTGACAGAATACCATCGGAAAATAGCAGTTTTCGGGTTTTAAAACAAAAGAAATTCTTAGTTCATTTGTGCCTCGTAAAGCACGTAAAGGCGTTGGTTCTACGCCTGATCTTTCTCTGATCGTGTCCGATTACAGTCTAATCGAAATATGCGAGTGAGGTAATAGAGAGTGAACATGTGTTTGCGCATAAACTTAGTCACTACAATCCTGCCCGGCTCAGATATCTAATCTCCGTCGAGATTGCCCCCGTGACCAGAATTCGGTCTGGAGAACATTTTTGAAAATCAGAGACTCTTTTCATAGGAAACGACGCATTCCATCTTAGTCCTCAAGAGTGACAAGTCATTCTGCGATTTGAAACTTTATCGAGAACAGTTGTAGATCCGTATGGGCTACAGAAACTACTTACAATAAGGTGGATTGTGTGCTCATTTGATACCTATATTCTATAAAAATAATCTGAAAACAGAACTTTGGTACTAACAATTGAGAAATGATTTGTTATGAAATATCACCTAGTACTAGGCACTTAGTGATCTTTTTCAGTAAAATGAGGTGTTTTATTGGTTTAAAATCACATAACTCGCAAACTGTGTAAAGTACTCTTAGAGAGAAACCTCTATGACAGACAAATAAACTAAAGCACTCCGATTTAATAAGTTTCATTTTGCTCAACAGTAAGGAAAAAATTGTTCGATTTTAGCTCGAATAGATCAACGGTACGTGATTTTCAGGAACGCAATATTCAATAATACAATATCTTTACTCCATGATTCATATAAGAGTGAATACCATTAATGAGTAGGCAACAGGAAAATGTGTTTAGTATTCATTTGTAATTAATTATAAATCTTAATTATAAATCGCCGTGTAGTGGCGGCCACTATCCCATATATTCCCGTGGGTGTCGTAAAAGGCGACAAAGGAAAACAGGCAGGGGATGGGCAGCAGCATCTTCCTGGTAACGGCAAAAATACAATAAAAAAAACTGCGATTGCCAACCCGCTCGCCAAGCGTGGCAACTATGGCAAATACCCCCCAAATGGATAAAGTAACTAAGAGACGGCCCCCAGTCTCCGGTGGCCCCGCTATTCCTGGCTACGGTGGCGACCATGGTAACGGCGGGGCAGGGGGTGCTTAGAATCTCCGGTGGAGGTTCGGTTGCCACCTTAGACGACTCGACCTGGCAACATACAACGCACGCACCATAAGGACTGACGAGAAGATTGTGGAGCTAGAAGAAGAGATAAACAAGTTACGCTGGCATATTATAGGATAAATTATTATAGTATAATATTATAGGATAGGAAGAGAGGGGAAGGACACGGTAATCCTCTAATCCGGCAACTTGCTCTATTATCGGGAGGGCGACCATCTGTCCCAAGGAGGTGTCGGATTTATCGTCCACAAGTCTCTCGTTAACAACGTTGTAAAGATTGAGAGTGTGTCGACCAGGGTTGCGTACCTTATACTCAGAATCACCAAACGGTATTCACTGAAGGTCATACAGATTTACGCTCCAACCTCGGGGTGTGCCGAGGTTGGTGCGTAAACCTGTATGAGGAGGTGGAGGAAATGTATGAGGATATATATAGAGTCATGCATTGCTCCAAAACCCAATGTACGGTGTTAATGGGAGACTTCAATGCAAAACTAGGCACAAGAGAAAATGGTGAGCTGAATGTAGGTAAATTTGGAATAGGGCAACGGAACCCAAGGGGCCAGCAGCTGACCGACCTCATGGAGAAAGAAGGAAACTTTATATTGAACTCTCTTTATGATGAACTCTTTCTTCCAAAAGCGGCCCCACAGGAAGTGGACCTGGTCGAGCCCAAACGGTTCGACAAAAAATGAGATTGAATTCAATATGACGACCAGACGACAACTGTTCAGTGAAGTCTCCGTGATCGCGAGGGTGAAAACCGGCAACGATCACCGAATGGTTAGAAGCACACTGAACCTAAATGTTAAGTTGGAGAGGTCTCGTCTGATGAAGTCAACGCTCCGTCCCCTCTTGCTCTAATCCCGAAGTCCCGAAACCTTTCAGCTCGAGTTACAAAACCAATTTCAGTATCTAGAAGACTGCAATGAATTGGACGATATGAATGACAAGCTCGTGGAAACTGTCCATGCGGTCGAAGCTAAGTTCTATAAGACCTGCCGCAGAAGAATATAAAAACTCTCCGATCACACTCTTAATCTCATGGCTATTAGACGGGAGATGAAGCTACATTCTTCAACAGATTTGACAGCATACAGGCAACTGAACAGACTGATCTCTAAATGCATGCGGTGGGACTTACGTAACTTCAATACAGCTCGTATTGAAAATGCAATAGAGCAGAACCACGGCTCCAAAGTCTTTGCCAGAGATCTGTCTGCCAGAGAGAGCCAACTGTCACAGATGAAAACCGAATGTGGCAGCATCGTTTCCGGGGCACCTGAGATTTTGAGTGAGATTGAGAGGTTCTATGAGCAGCTGTACACGTCATCGTTGGAGCCATACGCAAGTGTAAGTAACGATCCAAGAGCGAGTCTTGTCCGACATTATTTCGATGATATCCCGGACGTCAGTCTAAACGAGATTAGAATGGCTCTTCAGCATCTTAAAAACGGCAAGGCCCCAGGAGAGGATGGAACTACAGCGGAGCTTCTGAAAGCGGGTGGAAAACCGGTACTTGAAGTCCTTAAGAAGCTCTTTTATTCCGTCCTCCATGGTGGCATTACACCGTAGGCGTGGAGCAGAAGTGCGGTGGTCTTGTTCTTCAAGAAAGGCGACAACGCTCTCTTGAAGAACTACAGACCGATTTCCCTTGTAAGCCGCGTCTACGTGCTGTTTTCGAGAGTTATTTCGAATCGTCTCGCGCGAAGACTTGACGACTTCCAGCCTCTCGAACATGCCGGTTTCCGTAAAGGCTTTAACACCATAAACCACATACATACCCTTCGGCAAATTGTACAGAAGTCAGAGGAGTATAATGTGCCACTATGTCTGGCGTATGTGGACTATGAGAAAGCCTTTGATTCTGTCGAAATTTGGGCGGTGCTGCAGTCCCTTCAGCGGTGCCAAGTTGACTGAAGTACTTGCAAAATAAAGAATATTTTGTTCTGGACAAATCTTCCAAAAACGCAATTTGAGCGAGTTATAATGTTTTTAAAAAAGACACGACTCGCGTATCATATGCCACACACAAAAATAATCGATGGCACGCCTGGCGTGCCGTCCGCACTGAACTGGTTAAGCCGTGACTATATCTAATGGTGGAACATTCTACAATTCACTCATCTGTACGAAGGTAACTAGTAAAAGGAAGAAATTACTACTCGAGAAACTTTCTTCTCCTTCAGTTATCGGTTCTTCGGATAATATGACTTACCGATATTATTTGATTATTCTGGTTCTACTGTCGATACCCTCATTTCGAATTCTGTCACGCCGGAAAGCTCGGAGAACATCCCACCTTTCTTTTATTAAATTATATATATATATATATATATATATATATATATATATATATATATATATGCCAATTAATGTAATAAAAACTTATACTCAAGAATAATTTGAAACAACAAAGAATTAAAACACAAAAAGGCTGTAATTGAAAAGTCTACCCTAATTGAACGAATTGTTTGATAAATTTATTCTGCAGTGGATTAAATCTAATTATTCTCTTTGTGAAATAGTCACTGGTTGAAATTTTTTAAACAACGTTAAATAATATGATTCACTGTCTTCAAATATTGTATTATTATTAAAGCACTTTCATGCACAGTCGTTGAGTTTTCCGGACTTTACATGTCTTATATTTCTCTGGCGTAGAGGTTTCCTGAGTTATTATTAATTTAATTTCCGAGCAAGTGAGCCCTTAGTAAGCCTTTACATTAAAACCTATTGATATTTATATTTTGTAATATTGCTCGTATATTTTAAGGCGTATGTTGTGGCATTCTTTGTGGGCGGCCTAAGTTCCAGCTTACTACAAATGTGTAAATAAAACACAATCAAGTTAATTTCTTCCCTTTCAGTCCGTATAAGATACCATGGATGTGGATCTTTTCATTTGATGTACTCATTTATTTTGTCATTGCAAGGCTAAATATGAAACTGGTCACTATTTCTGGTGTGGGTAAGTACTTTTTAAGTGGTATGGTTGTATTAACATTTTTTACACGTACAACGTAGATTTTTCGGAAAATTCCAAAGTCATTTCTTACGACATCCACGAGACGATAATCTCTAAGACCACAACAGCAATATCAGCCTTTACTATGTAAAACATACCTGTATGGTTTAAAACAATAATGTAGTTAGAATGTTTCAACATAGCAAGCATGCTCTACAAATTTAAGCTATGCGACAATCCAAGCCCTTATCCGGACGTTGGCCTCGCCAATAATGTATTGTGGTTGTGTTTTTGTGGTTAGTGTAGGAAAGCGGATAACCATTTTACTGGAAATCATTTTCTTAGACCTCACGGTGACAACTCATCTCCATTTTAATTCTTAATCGAAGATAAATGTTTATGTCTATGGGCCACAGCATCCACTTACTGTCCGATAGTATGTGTGCTCATTTGTGACCGTTATTCTATTAAAAAAGTCAATATTTGACGACTCTGTGTCGTAGTAAAATCAATTATTTATAAGGCTTACAAATTATTATATATTATTAAGTGGCGAAGCTTACGAAGACACTTATTAAGTGGCGAAGCTTGCGAAGACACTTATTGATTTCACGATGTCTGTCCGTCTGTCCGTCTGTCCGTCTGTCCCATGATTATCTCGAGAACGGTTTCGAATTTTCAAATTCTGTTTTCAGCAATCGATTACTGATCACCCAGGCATCTGAACCTCCTATATTGAAGCTGATTGCTCAACGGCAACCGTTAGAAACCGCTACAAAGCTGATTGCTTCGCCACTTTGCTATACTGTTAGCTTGCTAGGTATATTGATTTCACGATGTCTGTCCGTCTGTCCCACGATTATCTCGAGAACGGTTTCGAATTTTCAAATTCTGTTTTCAGCAATCGATTACTGATCACCCAGGCATCTGAACCTCCTATTTTGAAACAGATTGCTCAACGGCAACCATTAGAAACCGCTACAAAGCTGATTGCTTCGCCACTTTCCTATGCTGTTAGCTTGCTAGGTTTATTTATAACGCAGATGGTAACACAGTGTCATAATCGTTGAAAAGTTGGGTTTTTAATAAAAAGTATATCGGTTTTTATAATTTTTTTGTATTCCTTAATCTTTTTCACATTTTTAACTTTTTTTAACTCTTTCTCTACTTTTAGAATTATCCGTAATTTGGTTTATCCATTTTTAATCTATTTAATATAACTTTTTAAAACAACAAATAAACTTTCTCCACACAAAATGTTTCACTTCGTTCCTAAAGATCGCTCTGGTGGCAGAAAAAATCGCGGTCCCCATTGTTCCGGGTCTGGTCCTCATGTTAGTCTTAGTGTAATTTATATATTATTTACGTACATATTATATATATATATATATATATATATATATATATATATATATATATATATATATATATATATATATATATATATATATATTTATAACCTGGAACCTCAATACAAGATAAAATTCCAGTGTAAGTGTTCCGTCTTAAAAAATAAAGAAGAACTACTTGCTACCTAGCAAGTAGTTCTTCTTCTTGCTTCAATTCTACTAGCTGACACCAGCATGCATACATTGTATTTCTTAAACCGATTTGAAAAGGAAAAGACTTGTTGAACTGATTGTTGAATAAATACAAGAGAGTATATATTACATCACCAATATCTTAGATAAATCAATATTCACCTCAAACAAGTACTGAATCTTGTTAAATATTGTTGAGATAATTTAACTGAAGCAAGCGGATTTGCTTTTACTAAGCTCCAAAAACGAAGATCCGACTAAGTCCCGTATCAGCAACAACTGGTATAAAATCGATTAGCCAATTGAACTACAACTCCAATAGACGGAGGTTTGTTACGATTCAGTTTGTATTTGTTGTTTCCCGGTTGTCAATTTTATCCATCCAAAAAAGTGTACAAGGGTTGTCACTTTCTTAGTACCCGACTACCTAAGAAAAAGAGATATGTTTGTGAGTTCCTATGTAAACTCCTGTAGCCTAAACAGCTTGTCGATTTTAATGTGTGAGGTGTCATTTTTGCCTCAATGTTCGGAATGTCTACATGTTGGCTACATGCTGTGGTTCATGTTAATGTGTTAATAAAAAAAATATTTTAGACTTATTTTAATTTTATTTTTAGTTATATCCAAGATTTAATTAAACACTGTGGATACAGGTAGGTACTTACATCTATTTAATTAAATAAAAGGTTATATTTTTATTTATTTTTCTAACTGTGCCCACTAGATTTTGTCAACTCTAACACCTACAACTTGTTTATATGAAAACAAATGAATATTGGAAACTAAATTTGCCCAAATGTTTTATTATGAATCTATTGTGCAAAAGCGATCGGTACCGTGATAGAATGTCAGCTTTGCCCATAAACTTATATTAGTTCTTTGACAAGAATGTCATAGGAGCTATAGTTCCGCAAATAATGGATGCGGGCAAACATGGACGAAAACAAAGGTAAATTTGCCAGTCATCAAAATTTGAAATTGATTGAAATTGTATATAAATAAGACTGAATTTACAATCATAACGCAATTCCAAAATCGACTAGGTTATCCTTAGAAATTGAGAAGTATACCATTCCATATAATTTATTTAAGAAAATCAACATAATTGTAAAAAGCGGGCAAAATTGGACGGTTTGACGTTACTTAATTGTGATGTTGAATTATCGTAACTAAAAAAAGTAATGTATATAACCTTGAGACGATTATTATTGGGCAAGCGAAACGTTGACATTGAAATGTTTCCTTTGGATAAATTACATATGGAAGATATTAAGATTCTGAGTGGAAATTTACTCTTCAAGAATTTCTGAAGGGCGATCCCTCTCATCAGTTTGTAAAATGGTTCCGAAAGGGTTTGATGTCAACAAGTTGAAAGCTATTTTGGGTAAATGAATTTATCGTGTACCTAGTCAAACGTGAATGAGTCCTTTTATTTATATCACAATATTCGCTAAATTGATCTCGTTTCTTGACGAAACTATGATAAAAATTAACTGGCTGGTTGGAATTCTTTTCTTTTCTCATCTTTATTTCTAGAACACAGCAATGCCTGCATTGAGAGTTGTCTGTATAGAATGCCAGTACAATTACAGGCCATGTTAGTCCTCACAGCTGACAATGCATCTGCAGCCTACTGTGTTTGAAGTTGGCTGCAAGTGCCCAAGGACTACACTAACCAATTGCTAAGTGGACTGTAAGCTCGATTGTTACTTAATTTTTATAAAAAAATATTTTAAGAGAATAGCCGAGGTATTGATATAGGTAAACTATTTTTTACCGATTTAACGTTTATTTTTATTTTTTTATATTTTTAACTGGTTCCCAACCATTGGTGCGAATTTTAAATCTGGATAGAATAGTTTTTAGCCGAGTTCAGAAAAGGAGAAGATTTTTAATTCTACTGTAAACTTTTTTTGGATTCTTGGCGATATCTTCGTCAATTGTAAACCAATAGTATAATGATTATTTTTATTTCATTGCTCCAAGTGGTGCCTTATACATTGAAAAAAAAAATAATGCAATCATTTAGACGTCTTTAATCTAAGCTTGTGATATTCTTTAGTCCACTCAAACTTGTCAAAAATTTTACTTTTAATTAAATGTGCCTACAAGCTAATTTCTAAGAACTCAAAAGTAAGAAATAATTGCCACTTAACAGCTCTTGAAGTCGAGATTTTAATTATTGTATTTTACAGTGGCCCTACTTTTTTATTTCTTTGAATAAAGATTTTAAATTTTAGTTAAAAAAAATATTGATATGAGGTAGCATTTGTGTAACAAAATTAAAAAATTGTAGTAGAGAAATTAGTTTTTGATCAAGTCTTAAAAAAATCAAAATTATGCTGGTGAATCCGATCCGTGTAAACCAGTGCGAATTGTTAGTTTATTAATATGTGAGATGTAGTAGCACGGGGTGTACTAAATGGCGGCAAACGGGTATTTTAACCAGATGCCAGCAGCGGCATCTTCCCGGTAACAAATAAAAACTTTACTTAAAGTAACCGATGATATCCGTTGGGCCATGGATAACAAATCTCTTACACTTCTAGTTTTGCTTGACTTTAGCAGTGCTTTTACCTCAGTAGACTTCGATATTCTTCTTGGGATCTTGGAATCTATAAACATTTCTCCATCTGCTATAACGTGGTTTGATTCGTATCTTCGTGGTCGCTCGCACTGTGTCCGTCTTAATGACACTCTTTCCGATTGGTCTGGTATCCCTATGGGCGTACCACAGGGAGGCGTTCTTTCTCCTCTTTTATTTTATATATTTATTAACTCTATTACGACAGTTATTACATCTAATTTCCATCTTTACGCGGATGACTTACAGCTGTATCGTCATTTTCCGGTGTGTGATACAAATAATGCAATTGAAGCCATGAATGCCGATCTGAACCGTGTCTGTAAATGGTCTGCATCCTTTGGACTATTAGTTAATCCCACGAAATCGCAGGCCATCATTATAGCCAGCAAGCATTTGCGCAATAAATTAGATTTTACTTCATTACCTCACGTTTGCTTTAACGGCGTTCCTATAGCCTTTGCCGGTACTGTGAAAAACTTAGGCGTCATATTTGATCACCATTTATCATGGTCCGCGCACATTGCTGATGTTAGTCGTAAGATCTACTTTACCTTGCATTCATTTAAATGTCTTCAAAATGTCTTACCCTTAAGAGCTAAAATATCATTCGTGCTCACTCTTATCCTACCACTGCTTGATTATGCTGACGCCTGTTATTTGGATGTTACAGAGGAGCTCCTTAACAAACTGGAGCGCTTGCAAAACCAGTGTATTCGTTTTATATTTGGGCTCAAAAAATTTGACCGAATATCTCAGTTCCGCAAGCAACTCAAGTGGCTCCCAATTCGACTTCGTAGGAACACTCGATTGTTATGTCTCCTCTATAACATCCTTCATAATCCATCTTCTCCCTCATATCTCAGAAGCCGATTTTCCTTCACCCATTCCCCGGATAAACCATGTAGATCCCTTGTTAAAACTCTTCTTAACTTTCCCGCCCATAATTCAGGTTTTTACTCCCACTCCTTTTCTGTCCACGCGGTAAGGCTGTGGAACTCACTATCGCCTAATATAAGAAATTCCGAAACATTATTAGTATTTAAAAAACGTGTTAGAGATAATTTCTTTGCTTCCTGTTAATTAATATATATTATTTTATTATTATTAGGTTATATTTATATATATATATATATATATATATATATATATATTATATAGCTATTGTATGTATTATTTTTATATTTGGTATTATTTTATTTTACTTATAGTATCATTTAATATAATTTACGAATGTTTTTTTTTGTATATTATTTAAAGTAGTATTAGTATAGTACGCGCTAAGTTTGCCTTTTTAAATATATTTTCCTTTGTGGGTCTACTGGAAGATATTTCAGCAAACTATGGAATAAGTAGAACCTTTGTACAAACTCACTATATGTCTGTTTCTGTATCTTGTTGTGTGTACATAAATAAATAAAAAAAAAAACGACTTGCCCGCCAAGAGTGGAAACTATGCCAAATATCTCCGCTCTGGGCCAATTTATGAGGGAAGCCTATGCTAAACTTATGAGAGTCATTAATGAATATATGAATGGTAGCGCATTGTCATGCAATTTGTCTGAAGTTCTTTAGTACGCGAGCAAGCTGAATTTGATTCTATGCAGAGACGAACATTTTGACAAAGGAGCTTAAAATTTTAGATACCTACTAAAATTTTGTACAATTTGAAAATATTTGTAAGTAAATCTGGACGGTAAATCAACTCTCAACTGGGTTGTACTACTACAACTTTTTGTTTTGGTTTAAATAACTTATTTCATTAAAGGTAAAGATATCTTAGTTCATACAGTCTATTCATAACATGATAAAAGTAATTTCATTTAATTGGTTAAACGTTTTGCATAGAAAAAAAAATACGTCTATGTTTACTTTCTCTACCTATCTTAATGGCTAGATATACACATGATTTTATTATTTTTGTACATTTTCATACAGTAACTTTCAAAGGATATAGGTTCCATTCTCTTTTTTATAATAAATATTAAAAAATGTTCTCCAATTTTTGATGTTCACGTAAATACAATGAGGACAAATGAATTCTGTCGACCCGCGCTCAAGTAGGTATAACAGCGTGGCGTTACTGGTCACATGACTTGTGCTAGCTTAAAACATAAAACAATTGAATATTTTATTGCTACTTTCATTAGAACGGCTTTCAGCTCAACACATAAGCCGAGTGATGTGTTAAGCTCAGACAAATTTCGTGTAACATTGGGAAAAGGGGATTAGCACCTGCTATTACCATTTATTAAAGCCTACCGTAAATTTTAATTTTTGTTTAGATTAATAGGCGGTATACAAATATATGCTAAAGTACCAAGTACTATTATTATTTATTCTGTGGCTAAGGTGTAAATACATACTAGTTTTACTGCATTTCAAGACAGATATAAAAACGAGCTAATGACCACGACATTTTTTGGCAACAAGCTGTTGCCTGTTAGGAACACCGTTACTTACCGTTACCATTACAGCGTATTAAAGTCCACTGCTAAATAAAGGTCTCCTCCATAAATTGTCTCTTAAGGGGTAATTGCCATAATTTCCACGCTTGGTAAGCGGTATGGCAACGGCTGGTTTTTAATTTTTTAGTCGTTATTAAGAAGACGCTGCTGCTCATCTCGTGATTTGTTTCCCTCTGTCGCCTCTTGCGAGACCCACGGCACATGAGTAAAGAAATCGACCAGAGGGGAAGCTACATACAAAAGTCTCGCTTCGGGTACACGCACGCACATAGCGCAGCGATGTGTCCGTGAGCTCTCACCGGCAGGTTCACCGACGCTCCGTCAGGGTACAAACCGGTTTGCGCCGGCTTAGTTAGAGTGCGAATGAAAGGGCTGTTGGTCAGGCGCATTGAAATAAATAGACGAATAATATTTCGTGATTTGATAGATCAATAAATCTATTATTTTTTTTACAATTAGAGTTAAGTTTAGAGATTGTGCGCTATAAAATAAGACATTATAGATTTATAAGTATATATTTATATTAGATAATTAGTGTTCGTATAAGCTAAATTCCTAAGTTGTACAGTATGTATGAAAAATTCGAGAGAAAATAATACAATAGCCAGACAGTGGTGCAGTTAGTGTTAGTGGTAGTAGTGCTGGTGATGATGATGATGGACGGTGGTACTGATCGTGCGGTGTTGGTAGCGGTGGATGGTGGCGCTGTACGTGCTGGTAATGGTGTCGGTTATTGTGGTGGTGCTGGTAGTATCATGGGTGGTGATGGTGGACAGTGGACCGCCACTTATACTACCACCACGACCAGCATCAACACCACAACCCTTACTACCGCCACCATCATCCTGGTAGTAACATTGGTGGTGGTGGTGCCCACTACCATCATCACAGTCATTACTAATACCATCTGATTTCTTTTACTCATGAATACGTTGTCTTACGAAAATGATATTGATAGAAATATAGATATGTATATGTAATGTTTATTTTTATTTTTTCCTTAAAATGTTTACTTGCATCAGGTGATAACCCTATCAGAATAGGTATAGATTTTTGACGTTGTTGGAAAGCTTCCCCTCTGGTCTTCTTTACTCTGTGCCCACGGGATGTTATGGGGTAGTGGATGTTCTAACACCGCCACTGCACTTAACTTAGGAATAATACAATGATGTGAAATATTTGAGAAATTACATGGCGGGGATGTTAATTTGTTAGAAAAATGTAGGGGATCATTTTTCTTTATTTTTTATTAGTTATATTTTAAATTAATCTATAATATAAAAAGGAAACTGTGAATGTGTTCACAAATCTGTAAAGCAGCTGAACCAATTGCGCTAATTCTTTTTTTATAATATTCCTTGAAGTACGAAGATGGTTCTTACGGAGAGAAAAATTTCAAAAATTGCCCGAAAAAGTCTAAAAAGAAGAAGAATACAAACGATTCGTAATAATACTTAAAATCAATTTAAACTTTAATACCATACCTTAAAGTTTAAGTGTTAGTGGAGTGACGTTAGTATCGTATAGAATAGAATAGAATAGAATAGAATAATTTTTATTCAATATACATTACATGTGTAATTCTTATTGAAAGTCATTTTTTACTTTACCACTGGTTCAAAAAAATACCCTCTGTCCTGGGAAAAACCAGCAAGAAACCCAGCGGGACATTTTTTTTAAATAAATTTTACAATATAAATGATTACGAACTATTTACAAAATTTATTTTAGAAACTGCTTGGAAGCGACCACCTCATTCCCAGGGGTTATTATCAACCATGTATTCATTTATACTATTATAACCCTTTTTATACAGTTTCAGCTTAATAAAACATTTAAACTTGGTAATAGAGAAAACCTGTACACTTTCCGGGACCTTGTTGTAATAGCGTATACATTGCCCCAAGAATGAATTACTGACTCTGTGGAGTCGAGAAACTGGCATCACTAGCTTGTGTTTGTTCCTAGTGGTTACAGAATGTATATCACTTTTTTTACTAAAACTATCTTTGTTTTTGTGAACATACATTAAATTTTCGTAAATATACTGAGAGGCCAAAGTTAATATATTAATTTCTTTAAATTTATCTCTAAGAGACTCTCTCGGTTTTAGATTGTAAATAGCTCTAATGGCCCTCTTCTGTAAAACAAAAATAGTTTCCGAATCAGCCGCATTTCCCCATAGCGAAATCCTATAAGACATTATGCTATGGAAATAACTAAAATAAACTAATCTAGCTGTCTCGACACTAGTGAGACCTCTAATCTTTTTTACAGCATAGGCTGCAGAACTTAGTCTGCTTGCTAATTTGGATATATGGGGGCCCCACTGAAGCTTTGGGTCAAGAGTGATGCCAAGAAAAACAGTGGATACAACAGGGCTCCATTCCTCCCCATTTAAAAACACATTGGTATTCAGATTATTAACATTCGTTGTTGTAAATTTAACACAATTAGTTTTATTTCCGTTCAAATGCAGATTATTAACGTTAAACCAATGCACTAATTTTGATATAGCATTATTCACTTCGTCACATTTAAATGATTGACGTTTAAGTTTAAAAATCAAGGAAGTATCATCAGCAAATAATACTATATCATGACTATCCCCTACAATGTGAGGTAAATCATTAATATACACCAGAAACAGGAATGGGCCTAGAATCGAGCCCTGAGGAACACCCATTAGTACAGGTGACCCGGAAGAACTTTTACCATTTATAATAACCTTCTGCTTTCTATTACTTAAATATGAAATAATAAGTTTAAGCGCTGTGTTCTTGACACCATAGTACTGTAGCTTCCTGATTAATGTCTCATGGTGAACACAGTCGAAGGCCTTGGAAAGGTCACAAAATATACCCAAAGCATCCTCTGAATTCTCCCATGCACAAAAAATATGTTTAATAAGCTAAAGCTTAAGCGTCAGTTGTCGAGTGACCCCTTGTAAAACCGAATTGATTTTTATGTAGCAATTTATTAATATTAAAGAAACTTAACATCTGATCTAAAATAATTTTTTCAAAAATTTTACTTAATGTTGGTAGTACAGAAATTGGTCTAAAATTGGCGGGGTCTATTGTACTACCAGATTTAAATATAGGTGTGACTTTACTATGTTTCATTAATTCAGGAAACACACCAGATTCGACGCTTATATTAAATATAGTGGCTAGATAAGGTTAGATATATTAGATCTATTATAGATAAAATTACTTTAACGGAAATCCCCCATAAATCTGCCGTTTTCTTAACATCAATAGCTTTAAAATATTTAACGATATCTTTTGGCAGTACTCTATGGAATTTAAAAGTATTAGAACAAGCCTTTACATTTTGTTTGAGCAATGATTCGGCGACAGTAGGAGAAGAATTTAATGATTTTGTTGTCAAAAAAGGAACATCAGTAAAATGTTTCTCAAAATCCATAGCAACTTCTTGCTCAGATCGCGTTAAATTATTGTTAATATTCAATTGAAAATCTGAGTTGCGCGGTTTGACCTTGCCCGTTTCACTATTTATTATTCTCCAGGTCATTTTAATTTTGTCGGATGCAGTTTTAATTTTGTTGCTTAATTGTAAAGCCTTAGCAATGGAGCACACTTTTTTAAATATTTTAGAATATGTTTTTACATAATCTCTAAATATAACACTACTATTATATGATCTTTCATCATAAAGCTCGTATAACCTTCGCCTACTGTTATAAATTCCTACTGTCGCTCATTCATTAAATGATTTGTGACTGTTAAAAGAGAAAGTTAAAGAAGTAAATATTCTACTAAATTCACAACTTATAATTTTAAATAATGTAGCATACATATGATTAGCACTATTTTGTCTTTTTATTATATTACTTCTAAACCTCTCCAAGCGATGTTCATTTATTGGAACAAACACAACTTTCTTATTTTTCTGTTTTTTGTGTATGTAAGGTAGTGATACCAACTGTCCACAGTGATCTGAACTTAAATTTTGAATAATTGATTTATGCAAGGGCTTAACATCTGTAAAAATGTTATCTATACAGGTCGCACTCGGCCCAGCAATACGTGTTGGTTCTAAGAATAAATTTACGAGATTATACGATTTAAACAATGAGCTAAACTTAATACTAATGGAAGAAGTTTCAAGGAGATTGATATTAAAGTCTCCACATATTACAACAAACTTGTTCTGTTTACTAAGTTTGAGTAAAACTTCTTCCAATTATTAATGTCAATATTTGTCAATACTTATACACATTGGCAGATAGCTGGTGTTATAAGGAGTAACTTTGGTTGCTTTTATTTTAGAGTTCCGCGAAAAATAACACCACGAGGGCGAAGTCGCGGGGAACAGTTAGTCTAATACGTATATAAAATTCTCGTGTCGCGGTGTATGTTACCAACTTCTTTCGAAACGGCTGAACCGATTTATATGGAATTCTGTGTACATATCGGGTAGGTCTAAGAATCGGCCAACATCTATTTTTAAAACCCCTAAATGATAAGGGTGAAATATTTTTTATATTTTTGACAATTTTTTATTTTTATTTTATTATGATTTAGCATTGAAAAATACATAAAACTTCAAATTTTCACCTTTCTACGATCAACCTCTGTTTTTTAATCGCGATTTTCAAATCTATAAAATATTTCCTAGAAATAATGTATGTGGCAAAACAACGTTTGCCGGGTCAGCTAGTTCGATATAAAATGAATAAACCAAACAACATATTATATTCCTAAAAGTAAAGAAAAAATATATAAGCTTTAATAGTGTAAAAATATTAAGGGACAAACCACGGAGGCATTGTTTAGTGTATCTATATGATATTCTAGAAAACGATAAAATTTTACCTAAAACGCAATTTCTCAATTATATAAGACTGTGTAATAAAAAACTTCGCCTCAATTCCAACTAGTGACATCTGATTAACGGAAAATTATTAACCTTTATTACCAAGTCCTGTTTCAACCATAGCTTTCTAAGTCATTAACGACACCCATATAAAACATGGGGAAGAAAGGTTCTCGAGTGGCAGCCTCGTACCGGTAGGCGAAGTGTAGCACGACACCCCACGAGATGGAGTGAGAACCTGGTAAGGCGTGCAGGAAGTCGATGGATGCAGGTGGCTCAGGACCGTGCTTTGTGGCCTTCCTTGGGGGAGGCCTATGTTCAGCAGTGGACTAATGATAGGCTGTAATGATGATGATGATGATATAAAACATACTGAATAATGTTTATTTTTATTTACACGAATACTACCCAATTATAAAAATATAAAGCCACTGCAAGCATTGCTTTTGGCGGAAAAAATAGATAAGAAAGCGGTACCTATCCAGATGGACTTTTAAGACAAAAAAAGTATTGTACTAGGTATTGTATGACCTATCGATGTAAACTGTTACAAAAACTATGGAGGTATTGCGTGAGGAATTTCTTAATTAGTTTTTAACTTTTATGTGTATTTTTAAGTACCTAATAACGCGATGTTCACGTAACTTGTACGTGAGCATTTTGTGTCAGAAATTAAATTAAATGGATATTACGCTATTTTGGTATCTTTTAGAAAAACAATATAAACTATAAACAAAATATTATAAGCTGTAATTGAAATTAAAACATATTACTTTAAGTTTATTTGAAACAATAAGACAATATTATCTCTGTGTATTTCTTATTTTTAGAGTTCTGTAGTTACACAACAAGGAACCCTTATTGTTTCGCCATGTCCGTCAGATACCCTAAGTGCTACAAATGTGTAATTTGGCACAGTTATAGATATTAATCAGGCCTAGAAAACTGTGTAATAAAATCCTAAAACACATTTTATTTTGGCTACTTCCCATACAATAATAAATGGAGGATGATTTTTTTTACCAGTCTATTATATTATGCGGGTATCGTTAGAAAGTTCTTTGCACAATACTAGGGATGTGGAAAAACATATTTTCAATTCAGGGATCTGTTTGCAATATATTTAGCTATAAAGTGGAATTTTTCATATAAGACATCATGAGAGAGCCTTCATATGACAATTTGTTCATTCTATACAAAAATAAAACAAACCGTCACAAAAAGGCAAACAAGCTCACAGTCCACTTGATGGCAAGTAAATGATGTGATTTAAATATATATCTATTCTGAGTTATCAATCAAAATGAAGATGCGTTGCATCGGATTTCGGTTCTCTACACTCGCCATACGAAACACAGCAGCAATTTTATATTCTATGAGAGAGTGGTTCTTCCCCGGTCAAGCCGCTTCATGCCTGCTACAATCATAATTTAGTTGCAGTGTAGCTCTAACACGTATTTTATATCTGTGCCATTTATCGACTTCTTAAATGACCCACTAGTAGGCCTATATGATACTTTCTTTTCAATGTACTACAAAGTGGTGAAAATTTTGATGTCAATGAAGTTCGTGAATAGGCCTGCAGTTCGGGTGCACTTCGCTTACCGGTAGAGGCTGTAACTCGAGAACGCTTTCTTCCACATCGGTTCAGTTGGACTATGTGGGTTACTCTGGTTTTGCTGCCGATATCCTCATTTAGAATTCAGATAAAATCTCTCTATATTAACTTATTAACAAATATCTAATAATGATGAAATAACTTCCATAAATTCGTTGACTACCTAGATTGATCATAATATTCCAGAAACATTTTTAATTACTTGAAGAACTCGGTCGTGATATTTTCTTGATAGGGTGACTAACGAGCACACAGTCCACCTGATGGTAAGTGGTTTGTTGTGATTTATAGACATCTACATTTATCCTCAATAATGTATCAAAATGCGGATGCGTCGTCACCCGTGAGGACTAAAATGGAATGCCTCTTTTCCAGTAAAATGGATCTCTGGTTCTCTACACTCACCATACGAAACAAAGCAGTATCAATAGCCATTTTACGCTGGTATTGTGTGAGAGCGTGGTGGTGCTACAACTATATTACTAATATAGTTGCAGCATTGCTCTACCACGTAAGATATTGACTTCTTGGTACACGAAATTCTAGACTAAGCTTGGATAAGTAAGGTTTCAGTTGCCGCTTGATATAAAACATAAAGCTAAACCAAAACAATATGCATGTAATCCAAAAGATTTAAAACAAAATTTAGGTTGAGATCGACTAGTTAAAATCTTCACTTCCGTTGTACCTTTAAATTGCAATGACTCTTACGCCTCATAACGTGGGGCGTAAGTCATTTTTTTTTAAATTGGATTAAAAGTGTTTATGTGAGAAACATTTTTAAGTCCAATTAAGTCTACACTCCCTTAATGATTTCTTATATTTACGCGAATACCACACACCTCACAAAATGAACCGCGATAAAATCCGTAAAATAGTTTTATTCCATCTACACTCACTTCACAACATGCTCAAATGTTTTATAACATGCCTTTTCTTTTATACTTTCATCAAAAGTACTCTTTTTTTTTCAAGATACACATTTTAATACACGAGATAACACATTATTCCGGAGGAATTTATTTATACATTTCGCTATTTATTATCTGTTCGCCGTGTGAAAAGTTTCCATACGACGCTTTTATCTGGGGCCAATTTCATTATTTTCGTGTTATAAAAATATTGGACACTAATCGCATTTGAGGCGAAATATGTCAAAAATACAAGTAGTTTTCTCGACAAAAGAAATCGAGCAGATTTATTAGGTTGTTCTGATCTGAGGAGCTTGTTAAAATTAATGTATTTTCCGCATTTGTGATCACCGGGAGAAATAAAAGGGAAGCGTTACGTGGGATAAAATGGACATCAATTTTTGCGAACAATGAATTTTGTTTCAGGTTAGTAATGGAATAAAAATAATGGAATTGACCGCAACGTACCTAATCTCTTTTCTGTTAGTAATAATATTTTCATAAAATAATATCTGAATAGATTATTAATTATCATCATCATCATCATCATTCCAGCCCTTCACAAGTCCACTGCTGAACATAGACCTCCCCCAAAGAATGCCACAAAGCACGGTCCTGAGCCACTTGCATTCATCGACTTCCTGCATGGCTTACCAAAGTAAAGTTATTAATTATGTACGAAGTATATTGGAAATGTTATTTATTTCTTAAATGTTATTTATACTATAGAAATTATTATAGGTTAATAAGTTATTTTCTTAAAGATTAATACTGATATATAAGACATGGACTCACAACTAATCGATGATTGAAGCCTTTGATCGGGTTAGTTTCAGGAGAGGCCTACTCGTATGCCTATTAGTGATCTTCTGGAGATTAATTATGAGAAAAAATGTTATAGCAATTGAATAATGTCCGTTTTTTGTAGTGCTCAATGTTAATGGAAAAACATATAAAACATTTTTAAGAGGGTTGCCTCCTCTCATACGAACCTCATACACAATCTATTATTCTATAATACTATACATAGATAAATAATAAGACACGTCCGGGATTAATATGTGACATAAAAACTAATATCATAATGTAATAAATAAATTAATGTGACATTAAATTTATAATAAATTTCCAACAGCATTTGAATATTTGTTCACAAATCAATGAATAGTTAAGCTTCCTAATTTAAGTTGGTACTGAACAGAACTGTGGAATACGAGAAAAAGTTTATTTAAACCAGTACAAAATACAACCTTCAGCGGATATAAATTTACAAGTTACCACTGTTGGGCATAGATTTAGCTTTAGTAATGTAAAATTAAAGGTACAATATATACGTCCTACAGCTGGGTACAGTTTCTGAGGGGGTTTAATAGCAAGGAAGTGTCCACAGCACTGCATCAATGCGTGTTGATGGACGTCACGTCATTGATTTTTTTTAATTTTCCGACATGCATGTTTCCACGAGATATTTTCCTATAACGTCGAGCTTATGGTTAATCAGCACTTTAAATTGTGATTATTAATTTCAGTGGTATTTCTAGGGATCCTACCCCAGTTGTTACTTTAATGTTAAATTTTATGCCATAATATTATAAAATATGAAATTCCATGACATTATCAACTTCTCCGCCAAATTTCATTATAAGTGTGATTTGATGACAAACAAACTTTTATATGGCAAACTTTCAAAGTAACAATATTATTTTCAGAGTAGTTATTCATTTTGTTGCTAATATGGGTGAAGCGCATGACTTGTAGCAGACTGTTAACAGACTAAGTGGAGGAGGAGGATATTCAAGAAGCGATCGTCTAATTTGAAACTGCACTTGTATTTTGGTATATTTTGTCACATAACTATTCGTATATATTAAAATCTAAATATTTTTTTTGTGTTTTAGTACATAAAACATGTTTACTTTATTTTAAAAGATAAAAAAGATAAAATCTAACAATAGTACAGGTGAGGTAAAGTTTTTAACTAGACGATCTCAGCCAAAATTTTGTTTTACATCGTTTGGATATAGAATCCAAGCAATCGTTTTTGCTTTAGCTTTATGCTTTATACCATACGATAAACTTGGCAACTTAAACCTTACTTATCCAAACTTAGCATACACTTTCTTGTACCAAAAAGTCAATATCACGAGCGACTTCTTAATGTAATTAAAAGTGTTTATGCAATATTATAGGCCTATCTCGTTATTGGGTACTCTCTCAAAAATAATTGAGAAAGTGGTCAATGTGAGACTGCTAGTGATCCATTATGAGTAATCTATTCTACTCAAAGTATTTAGAGTTAAATTGATTACTGGCCGAAAACCAGGATGGCTTTCGCTCAGATAAATCCACAGAGGATGCTGTTAGCAATCTTGTTAATTTCACCATTGGTAAGATCAACAATAATCAAAAGTGTGTCGGTGTCTTCTTGGATTTTGTGAAGGCTTTTGATATCGTTTCTCGGCCAACATTCTTAAAAAAACATGAGATACTTGGAGTGAGTGGGATAGCTCTGAACTGCTTTCGCTCATATCTTTGAACCAAAGAGTGTCCATCGGAGACTCCTTCAGTGACTATGCAGAGATCAAGTTTGGCGTGCCGCAGGAAAGCGTCCTTGGCCCTACGCTGTTCTTGGCTTATATAAATGACTTGTGCTCCACAAAATTAATAAATGCAAGAATCTTCACTTTTGCAGAGGACACTGCAATTATTTTTATGCCAACTCGTGGAACCAGCTACGTTCTATTGCACAGGAAGGATTAAATGATGTGAGTGAGTGGCTTCAATGAAATTTAGTCCATGCTAACATTAATAAAACCAAACTTATCCCATTTTGTATAACTAATAAGTCAGCACCGTCAGAAAATCTTGACCTTAAACTCCACTGTTGTCTAAACAAAGATCCTCTACAATGCCAATGTGAGCTTTTTGAACGAGTTAGTACTGTGAAATATCTGAGTATTGTGATCGACCAAAATCTCAACTGGTTGGCTCAGATAGAAGCCGAGACGGCTAAAAAACTTATGCATATTTTAAAAAAACTGAGACTTGTTCCTGATTTAGACCTACTAAAAATGATTTATTTTAGCCTGTGGCAATCAGTTCTAAATTATTGTATATCAGTATGGGGAGCTACGAGCAAATCGCACTTACTCAAACTTGAGCGTATCCAGAGAGCCATCTTGAAAATATCGTACCGCTGACCGAGGAGATATCCAAATAACAAACTTTATACTCGTACTGAATGCCAATTACGTAGTTTTCATCAAATGTACATAGCCTCAGCAATATTACTATTTCACCGACAAGCTAAGCAGTAAACGCACTTCTTAGAGAACACTTAAATGGGACCGCCCAAGACCAAAACCGCTTTTGGCCGCAGATCAAACGATTACATGGGTCCTTATCTATACACTTAAATATACAAAGCGAATAATAAAATCTTGAATTTGACCAGATCAGGCATAATGGTCAGGCATCAGGCTAAATGCATATTGAGAATAATTAATCGTTCAAAGTGTATGAATTTGTACTATAAAAGTATAATATTGCAGAAACATTCGCAATTCTAATGCGACTAATGTTAAATATAACTTAAAAGTTTGCACCAAACATATAAATATGAGTTAGTTTTTATTTTTTTTAATTTAATTTTATTTTTTTCCTTCTTTTTCTGTGTTGTAAACTATGTATGTGATAAATTCACTTGTACGTTTCAATTTTATTTTTCATTTATTTCAACAAAGTAATAGTTTTAATTACAATATAATGTCTTCATGCCATTAAACAAAATTGTGTTTGTCTTGGCACTGCACAGTTTGCTTTAGTATATTATTTTACATTATACTTTTATTTACATAATTTTAAAATTAACCTTTACTTGAACTAAACATATTGCCATTTTAAAATTGTGTGAAATAATATTAAACATTTTTTGTGTTTACATTTTTTATATAAACTTTATAGTAGATATTTCTTAAACTATTATTATTATTTTTTTTGTGGAGAGGGTAGTTATTGATATTTTTTACAAGAAACAGTGAAGCAAAAATGTGATTGTTTTGTCTTCGATTGTTCGACTCTCCTATACATTATACTGCAAATTGATTACGCGCGTACACACGGAATGCATTTTTAAAGAATGGTTTTTTTTATGTAATTTATTTGGTTTCATGCCTATTCACGAACTTCTTTAACGTCAAATTGTTAATCTCTTTGTATTACATTAAAAAATATTATCGTATAGGCCTGCTAGTAAGTATGCAAGAAGATATAAACGTGTTAGAGTTACACTGCAGCTAAACTATGGTTGTAGCACGCATAAGGCATCTTGACCGGGAAGAACCACATTCTCCTAGAATATAAGCGCGAAGCAGCAAATTGCTGCTGTATTTCGTATGGTGAGTGTAGATAACCGTAATTGGAGGCAACGCATCTTCATTTTGATTGATAACTGAGAATAGATATATATTTAAATCACAGCATTTACTTACCGTCAAGTGGACTGTAATACCTTTTATGACAGTTTGTTTTATTTTTGTATAGAATCAACAAATTTCCACGTGAAAGCTCTCTCAAGAAGTGTTATATGTAAGAAACATATCTATAACTGTTACGATCCGTTTTATTACATACAAGGTAAAACTATGTGATACAAAAGCATTTCTTGTATTTACTCGAACAATTCACATTTAAATAAAACTAATTTTACGGATTTAACCACGTATATTAATTTATATTTATATTTGATAATGATTATATAAAATAATAATTAATTTAAACAATATGATCCAACTAGTAATTCGGAAATTTAGGACGACTTTAAAATGAAACAAATTCAACCAATTTATAAGCTGCTTTTAAATCAGTATTTTGTTCTCAATAAAGATTTTTCATAATCATAGCATTCCGTATAAACTTTCAATGAAAAGTTTTTAAAAGTTTATACGGTTTAAACTTTATCGAAAACTAAAAAAGACAGTAATTTCGACAATATAGCTTCTATAGTCGATTCTAAGATATAAACGCAGGACAAAAAAGCCCCTATGTTAGAAGTTATAAAGTGGACGTTATTTTCTTCTTTTTAACCGACTTGAAAAAAGGAGGAGGTTCTCAAATCAACTGTAGTTTTTTTTTGTATGTTACCTCAGAACTTTTATCTGAAATTTTATTTTATTTATTTTATCTTTGTTATTAGATACATGCTTACAAGTTTACAGATGATAGCATCCAACATTCTTTTGATTCTTTGATATTGATTCTTAACCGAGGATAGATGTAGATGTTTATGGGCCATCGCATCCTCTTACCATCAGGTGAACAGTACGCTCGTTTATAACCCTTATTTTATAAAAAGAAACTAAAGGAGACGGTGTTTTTAAACATGAATATCATTACTTGTTATAAATCAACACATGAATACCTCCACCATCATTTACATGTAACGACATTGCGCCCAAGTTCACGTCCGTGGTCTGCCTAATGACCTGTGAACTGAAATGGATCATAGCGGAACTGATTTATATAATACGAGCATACAACGCTTCGCTAATCGTACTAATCTGTGGTGCTTTTCAAATATCTTAAAATTTATAAACATTTACAAAGGCTATAAATACCTTCGCAAATTATTATTTACCTAGGTAAATTATTAAACTTATAGTTACAAGTTATATAGTTACAGTCTATACGTGCCACTGCTTTGCATAAACCTCCATTCATTTCTGTGAGTCTTCATTTTTCTTATTTCTCAGATATGCGGGTTTCCTCACGATGTTTTCCTTCACCGCCAAGCACGTAGTAAATTAGCACTTAAAATTGAAACTATTTCATTTGTACGGTGCAACCGCACAAATCGCCCGATCAGCATTCTTGCCTCATATACTAATTTTATTGTTCATCGAATCAGTTCACATAGCATCCCCACACAGCGCGTTCGTGTACTCATCATTAGCTATTAGTAGTTGTTCACGCCCGAATGCTGGTTCCGAGATTTCACGCCGGAGGGCGCGCGGCTCGGTGCTATAACAGTTTTGAAGTTCGGTCGAGCGGTGTGTGTGGCGAGAGCGCGCGAGCGCAAAAAGGGAGTTGTTTGCAAGCTGTGCTTGAGACAGCACCCTGTGAACTTGTTCGGGAACGCGGAACAGTGCAGGCGCGTCGAGTAAATATACTGTCTAGGATTCGTGACGCGCATTCCTTGTTTGAGAGCTTCTCCCGGAACTTAGTTGTGTTTAACTCAGAATCCGTATATAAGTGCATTCGACAATATTAACTACTAGTGCGGCATTCGATAGTTCGGAAGCATTTTCCGTTGTCAGTCGAACGCTGAGCTTTGTGATACTAGAGAAGGTAGTGTTAAGTTCTAGAAATGATTTTTGCCACACGAAATGGTAGTGACCTTTGATCCGGACATTCTGTATTCGTTTTGTGTGTTAAGCTTTATAACAAACGAGAGTTAGTGGCTTCTGGAAGTTAGTTAATTGTACGATAAAGTTAATGGACTGTCCTCGTGACGAACGAAGAAAGTGACTGTGGGTGGCTCCGCTGAAGATTACCACAATTTAGAGCGGTGCTGAAGTCCGAGCTGCTGCCGACGGCAACGGTCCAATCAGGTCTACCACAACCAGTCACACATAGATACACATCACTAACCCTTACTTCCCATGCACCCTACAACCACATGCGGCCTGACCGAACCCTGAGACAGCAGTCGCCTTGGATATAGGTAAGTAAGCTCTGTTGGACTACTCTCCCTTTTGAATTGTAGTAGGATAGAACTTTTTCCATATAGATTATTGTGATAGGATAATTTCACGTGGCCACTTGTTGAGACTCGACTTGCATCTGCTTGTGAGGTCTTCCGTTCATGGGCCCCGGAAGATTCTACTCTTGGATAGGCAGCTGCAGGCCGTGTCAGTAGTTTTCAAATATATTTTCTATTTTACCTCAAGCAGCATATTTTATTTATATTATCAGCAGCAGCATCTTAGGTGTAACCTACATCATTAGTGCCGGCGGGGATCGAACCCGGGTCAATCACGTACTGTGAAATTTACAGCTAGCGCTTAGCATTGAGCTACCGCGGCTCAGGGTAAATTATTTATATTTGATAGTAATAACTGAAAACCTAACCCGTGGGATCTGGAATTGGTACAACCGTTATCGTTGGAGAAATAGTGTTGCTGATAGAGGCCTCCTCCATAGATTGCCTCATAGGAGATATAATTGCCTTACTTGGCAGGCTCGTTAGCATCCGTATTTTTATTTTTTTTTTTTTACTATGAAGGCACTGCTGCCCATCTCCTGGTTTTTCACTCTGTCGCCTCTTACGATACCTACAATAAAATCAGGGATAATGAATATTCTTACAACGCCACCACGCGGTTTATTAATTGCACGAAAATAAGTACTATTCTTAAATTAAAAATTGTTTATAAAACTTATGGATTTTATCGTATTGAAATTCACTAATAAAAGTGACAAAGCAAATTTATACAGAAGGAGTGTCTGGTACAGAAAATATACCTATTATGGTAAAGGAACATATTCTGAGAGATTCTAATTTTTTTTTATAGGATAAGGGTGACAAACATAGATAAAAACATAGACATCTACATCTATCCTCGTTTGCGAATCAAAATGCAGATGCGTTGTCACCCGTGAGGACTAAGATGGAATGCCTCATTTCCAGTAAAAAAGGGCCTCCAGCCACCTGCACTCACCAAACGAAACGCAGAGGTAAACCTCTACTTCACGCTGGTATTCTGTGAGGTCGTGGTACCACCCCGGTTCGAGCCGGCCCATCCGTGCGACAGCAAAAGCTACCGCGTGGCTCTACCACTGTTGAAAAAAAAATTAAAATTAAAGTTAAAATTAGTAGTATTTAGGAAAATGACGTTTATAAGTACTTTTTTACTGCAATAACTGATTATTTTTCGTCTACCATTTATTCTTTTTCAAATTAAAATCCAAAAAAGCGTTTGATAAATCCAACCCAAATATGTTGTCAGGTCTTCGTAAATATGCATTAAAAGATTAAAATATTTTCTTCAGTGTTTATCGAATTTTGAAAAAAAATACCGCAGGAATAACAAAATAGCTAAAAAATAAAAAAAGTTGAAAGATGGATGACAGATAGTTATCATAAGCGCCGAATTAATGCAGAAAATAGGTTCATTTAATATTTAATACTTTTTTTCTTATTTAAAAAAAAGTTGCTTCCACGCTAGGATTTCGGTATCGAGGGTGTAATGTACTGCATTCATAAATTATACAAGGACAAACATCTACACCCAGCACAATTACTTGTAGGCCATACAAATATTTGTTCCGTGCGGGATTCGAACCCTGATGGCCCTTAGCGCTGCAACTCGAAGCTAAGCCGTCATCTTAGTTTTGACTAAAATAAATAATTAAAAAAGTTTAGAAAGATATACTTGACAAGCTATTCTATTCAAAGGTAAAATGGAATTATATTAAAACTTGAAACAAATAAGTAAGTAATATTATTTTATAGACGCAAAAGGACTCTTTGAGAAAAATTGCCAAAAATTTTAACCGCTCTTCAAAGAGCTTTTAGCGCATTGATTCGTTACGTTTAGTAGCCGTGGTAGCTCAGATGCATCGCAATCGCAGTAAATTTCACAGTACGCGAGCAACCCGAGTTTTCAATCCCCGCTGGCACCAATGAAATTGTTAAATGCACTTTTAAGTGATGATATACCACGTAATCGGCGGTAAAGGAAAACATCGTGAGGAAAACTGTGTCTGAGAAATAAGAAAACAATTTCGGAGATATGTGAAGTTCACTAACACGCATTGGGACAGCGCGGTGAAATTTTCCTTGCCCTATAACCCTCTCAGAAATTAGGGGAGGCCTGTGCCCAGCAGTGAGACATATAGAGGCTGCAACTTTAATTTTATATTAACGTGAAGATAACAAATGGAATAAAACTAATATTTTAAATTTGATCGCGTCTAAATTCATTATTTTTTAATTCTGACGTTTAGTGTCCCCTTTAGCAAAGGATGCAGTAGAGCACTTGAAACATCGCTATTAAAAAATATGTGAAATTAAATAAACATAGGGGGGATGAGTCGCTCGCGTCCGTAGACTTCGACCACCTAATCCTAGGCCCACCCTACACGTGTCCCCCGGGTGTTGCTAAACAAGCGACAAAGCCGAAAGAACTGACTCGGCTCCTCGCCGTGTGGTAGCGGCGGAAAAAAAATATCACACCCTACTTTCGCACCATGAGGCACAAAATTAAGGAAATGGCCCCGAGTTCCCGGCGCCCCTTTAATGGGGCAGGGGGTGCGAAGAATCTCCGGGAGGAAAACCGGCGACGAGGTTCGCCACCCGTCACGTTCTGTCCCCCGGAGTGGCGAAAAGTGGATTGCGGAAGCCCGTCTGCCTACTTTGAATGTATGTGGAGAAATTAATGATAAGATGGATGAAGTATGCGATATGATGCATGATAGAGGAATAGACGTGTTATGTGTAAATGAGACGAAACGGAAGGGAAAGGATGTCACTACACATGGCATGTATACCGCGTACTGGTCTGGTGTAGACGAGACCGAGCGGGCTTGCCAGGGAGTCGGTATCATCCTTTCGGAAAGAATGGGTCATTATGTGAAAGAGTATGAATGTGTAAGCCCGAGACTGCTATGGATACGAATGAAAGTGGGCTTAAAGAAGTTGTTTGTTTTAGGGGTCTACGCCCCAGACATGTCTAAGCCCACTTATATCCGAGAGCAGTTTTGGGAGTTGGTAAGGATGGTGCTAATGAAATGCAAGGTTAATGAAAATATTGTGATATTAGGTGATTTTAATGGAAGGGTTGGGGGTGAGGAGGCTTGGTTATGAAAGGATATTTGGGAAACGTTTGGTGATGAAAGTATAAATGAGAATGGTGAAAACCTTCTCGCAGTATGCGTGGAAAAGGATCTTTTTGTGACGAACACTTTCTTTCCTCATAAGAAGATTCACACGTATACATGGGAAAGAGGTGATGATAGAAGTATGATAGATTTCATAATTGTTGATGAAAGAATGAGGAGCGCGGTGGTAGATACAAGGGGTTTACCAGAGCTCTAACGTAGGGACAGATCATTACTTGGTCTTATGCCGAATTAATGGTCTTTTCAGACGTTGGAAGCATCGGACATCTGTGTTTACCACTGCGTTACAGCGTATAAGAACAGAGAGGGTTACAAGATGACGGTTGTGAAAGAGAAGTTCAAATGTAGATTGAAAGAAAATATAAGTGGTGTGGCTGAATTGTGTATGAATGATTTAGACTTGGAGATTGTGTGGTATAATATCAAAAAAGGTTTAGTGGATGCAGCTACCGAAGTATGTGGTGTAAGTAAGAAAAAGAATAATAGGAAAAATAACACGTTATGGTGGGATGATGAGGTACGGATGGAAGTTGAAGCAAAGAAGAAAGCATGGCTAGATTTACTAGCAACCAAGGCTAGTAATTCTAGCAGTATGAATGGTGATATTGAAAGGAAAAAGGCAGTCTTTAGACACCTAAATAAGAGAGTA
Source organism: Parnassius glacialis (assembly GCA_033319125.1). Classification (NCBI taxonomy): domain Eukaryota; kingdom Metazoa; phylum Arthropoda; class Insecta; order Lepidoptera; family Papilionidae; genus Parnassius; species Parnassius glacialis. The sequence continues at coordinate 33,692,392 of JAVANC010000024.1, read as the reverse complement.
AAAGAAGTAGTTGAAAGGAAAAAGCAAGAAAGACGGATAAGAATGATAGCAGAATATCGGACAACTTACAGGCAAACATTAAAATGTTCTGGAAACTCGTAAGAACTACCAGGGGACATTCAAAACAGCCTAGAATGAATGCTATACGAGACCAGAATGGCTGTATTCTGAATGACGAAGTTTTGAGTTTAAGGAGATGGAAGGAATACTTTGAAAGCATGTTTATGAGTGATGAGACGTTTAAATTAAATGAAATAAAAATTCCGAAAGAAGACGAAATAGACAGAGATGTAAGTATAGATGAAATAATGAAAGCAATGAAAAGTATGAAAGCAGGTAAGGCAGCCGGTTATGATAGAGTATCTCTCGAAATTCTAAGGGCTGGAGAAGGAGTGGTAGCAGACCTGCTGTACACTTTGTTTAATTTATGTTGGGAACTTAAGCGGGTACCGGGAAACTGGTGCAAAGCCGTGATAGTCCCAATATATAAAGGAAAAGGATCACAGCAGGACTGTGAAAACTACCGTGGTATCAGCCTTCTTAGCATTGTGGGGAAACTGTATGCTAAGGTACTAATTGAAAGAGTTATGAAAGAAACTGGTGGAAAAATTTGGGATGTGCAAGCGGGATTTAGAAAGGGAATGGGATGTACGGATCAGGTCTTATCCATGCGCATGATCGCGCAGAAGTTTTTGGTCAAAAACCAAAAAGTTTTTTGTGCGTTCATAGACTTGGAGAAGGCTTATGACAGAGTGGATAGGGATGTGTTATGGCAAACACTAAACTCATTTGGGTTGAGCGCTGGTTTGATACAGGCATTGAAGTCTCTATATAGGGACTCTAGTGCCTGTGTCAGGATCAACGGGGCCTACTCGGACTGGTTTGGCATCCATAAAGTTATCAGACAGGGTTGTGTGGCTTCCCCGTGGCTGTTCAACCTATTTATGGACAGTTGTTTGGAAAATTTGAAAGTAGAAGAATGCGGGTTAAGAATGGGTGAGTTAACCGTCAAATGCCTTTTGTACGCCGATGATCAAGTCTTACTTGCGTCCGTCGGCAGCCGAGTTGCAAATGATGGTTACATTAATGAACAGGACATTAAAAGAAAAGGGAATGAAAGTGAACGCAAGTAAGACGAAAGTTATAGTTTTTGAAAGAGAAGAAAGTAAAACGATATGTGAAATAAGAATAGAAGGGGAGTTGGTAGAGCAAGTAGATGAGTTTGTGTATTTGGGATGTGTGTTTAGCAGGGATGGTAGATATGATAAGGATATAGAACGACGAGTGAATACAGGAAATAGAGTGAATGGGGCTCTACACTCTATTTTGAAAAGTCAGAATGTGTCCAAAAAGGCACGTATGGCAATTCACAATGCTGTGTTAGTGCCTACTTTAATGTATGGTAGTGAAAGTTGGGTGTGGCAGAAGAAGCACGAGAGTAGAATAAATGCTGTAGAAATGCGGTCATTAAGGAGTATGTTAGGGATGAATCTGAATGACAGAGTGAGAAATTGTTTAATAAGAGAAGAGTGTGGTTTGCAAGATGATGTTGTGACCAGGATTAAGAAAGGAATGCTTCGGTGGTTTGGTCATGTAGAAAGAATGAATGAGGAAAGAGTGACAAAGAAAATTTATGTTGCAGATGTGAAACGGCAGAGTCGGGAAGGGTCGCCCTAGGCGAAAGTTTATCGACCAAATTGGCGATATATTGAAAATGGCCAAATCAAGAGTACCTTTAACCGACGAGCGTGTATGCGTAGGTATATGGATGTGGAGGAAGCGAGAGAGGTCTGTCAGGATCGTGCCAAATGGAAGTTCATAGTCTCTGCCTACCCCTCTGGGTGACAGGCGTGAGCGTTTATGTTTTTTTTATATGTTAAATAAACATTCACGCCTGACATTCAGAGGGGGAAGCAGAGACTACGGACTTCCATTTGGCACGATCCTGTCATACATCTTTCGCTTTTTTAATACCAAATATCTACGCATACACGCTCGTCGGTTAAGGTACCTCTTAACTTAGCCCATCTTCATTAAATCGCCAATTTGATCGCAAAATTTTTGTTCATAGCCAACCGTGCCGCTCAAAATGGCAAGTTTGTAGCATAAATTTGCTTTTGTCACTTCGGACGGACTTCAATAAAAACATCAAACTCGATGGAATAGTTTATATAATATCCAAAAACAACTTTTTCACACCATTTATGTATAGTTTGCGTTGTTTAAAAACGATATTTAAATAAACTACTACTACTAACTAACTAAAGAGGTATGCACACAACCGATAATGTCCGTCGTTCTATATTTTTTTATTCTTTTCCTTTGTTTACTTTTCTTTACGTTTACGTTTCTTAAGCAGTTCAGTTCTTTCTCGGTCAGTATACGGCAAACTAACCGTGACCATGACCGTGCAGTGGTGGTGAAAAAGTATTCACTACCTCGTTTCGTTGAATGGGCGTCGTAAGAGGCGACACAGGGAAACAGAAACGGGAGATGGGCAGCAGCATCTTACTGATAACAACACAAAATTATAAAAACTGCGGTTGCCAACCCACTTGCCAAGCGCAACAACTATCGAAAATATCCTTTATAAAGTAATCTGTGTAGGAGGTCTTTCTTCAGTTGTGGACTAGTAATTGTAACGAACATAATCATCTTTACAGTTTATCTCAAGTTTACTGTTGAACCTCATAGGCCTATCACATAGGATGCCACAAAATTTATAGTGATAAAATGACTATACCAAGTACTTACAAAGTTAATTAATTAAATAATTCCGGGAAAGCTGTTGTATTTTGAGTAGAAAAACTCATAATAAAAATTTATAGGCAATTTAGTTAGAGATATACAGTTTCCTTGGTAGGTAATCTCTGTGATTTATTAATAAGAAAATTTCTTAAGAACCTCTCCTTCTTATATCAGACTACGCTTTTTATCGTTATAACAAACTGTGGGCATTAGTAACAACATTTATTTCACTGCTAGCTCCTCTTAGTACAAATCGTTTGTGAATTTATTGGAGAAAAATAAATGTTGAAAGGAGACGGTCCATTTCTGGCCCAGTCTATGTACAATATACCGTAAAAATGAGAAAAATTCAGGGATTTTGTTAAAAATAAAATGAGAGAATAAATCAAAATAAATAACTTGCAAAAAATAAAAATGCAATCCTAAGTTTCTGATGGTTTTTACAAGATGGTGCCCTTCAAATCATAAAAAAGAAAAAAAACACGGTTATTTGTCAAATGTCATTTCTGTCAAATGATATTTTTATTTATTTCGAGCATGGTGGTGTAGTTCAGAATTCTACTCTCTACTTGTTTGACTCTGCTTTTGTTTTTGGACTTAATGATTTACGTGAGATTTTGATTTCGTTGATATCGGACATCTGTATTCTGTAGAATCACATTTTTGAATCAGTAAGCAGGTATGTACGAAAGAAAGATGTTTCCTTAAGCTATTAAACGCATTTGAATGACATGCTTCTATCTGTAGTCTGTTAATAATTATTAATTTCTACATTAGTTCATAAGGGCGGCAAAATCTTAATAAGATGTAATTATCTTTCAATCATCATCATCATCATCATCAATCAGGAGCCGTGGTAGCTCAGATGGTTAGCGCTCGCTGTAATCTTCACAGTACTCGAGCAACCCGGGTTCGATCCCCGCCGGCACCAATGAAATTGTTAATTGCAATTTTAAGTGCCTGATTTACCACGTGCTCGGCGGTGAAGGAAAACATCGTGAGGAAACCTGCATGTCTGAGAAATAAGAAAAAAAAATATATTTCGAAGACATGTGAAGTTCGCCAACACGCATTGGGGGCAGCGCGGCGGACATTTCCTAGCCCTAAAACCCTCTCAGAAATGAGAGGAGGCCTGTGCCCAGCAGTGGGACGTAAATAGGCTGCAACTTTATCTTTCAATTCACCTATTAAAACATGTTGCACTGTTTAAAATGCGCTTCTGCAATATAGATAGTTTATTAATATAATATTGTTTTGTTTTAGATAGATGAATATGCACCAATATGTCCACAATGTTTTGAAAACGTATTACAAGAATTATCTGTCGGCACGAATCTTGAAAATGAGCTCCAGTGCCCTAATGCCAATACTATCAGTATATTGTATATTTGGTGTCAACGAAGACTGGGTAACAGATAAGTTGTGACCCAATTAATATCATCCCAACAAGACTGTTTTAATAAGAGGCTGTTTAACATCTCGGCATCACTCGGGATGAGCTTATTGATACATATTATATACTGTTGGCGAGACAAGGGACAAGTTGGGATGAGATGATTGCAGGTTATTATTGCAGTTGCTCTTCTGGACAACAGACAGTAGGTTGCTGTGCCCACATAATGACCGTTGTCTTGTATTTGTGTTGGCCTCGGTATCAAAATTCTATAAGCTAAAATAAGTTAAATATATTCTATAAGATTAGTGCAATAAAGTAATATCTCCAGAGTGGATTTTTTAGGGTAGTAGAGAAACGGAGTTACCCTCTATTAACATATTATCTCGGCTTTGAGCTATCTGGCACTAAATTGAGGTGAAGTGTGCATTAGTACACACTAATGAATAAAATGAAATAATTTTGTGCATAGGCACCGTTGATTTATCTCAACAATCTTCATGTCTGGAATTAGGTAGTACTCTTACATTTGTTTTCTCCTGAACTGCATTTATGATATGCAAATATGAACAAGAACGTAAGTTGTTTTAAGACCATAAAAGCACATACACAATCTATAATACACTTTATTCGTGTTTTGATAAAAAAATACAAGTTTTTTGCCCTACTTTCCTACTAGTTTTGAGACATTTTAGCTATTTACATAATAAATCTACCTGATAGGCTATAGGTGATATGAGTATATCCCCGACTAACTAGTAGATTCTACCCGAGTGTATATTTCAGAGATGACAGCTAACGTCAAATCAAAACGACATCAATCCGCCATTAGTGTTGCTGTTATTGGTGAGAATAAAATATTAATTGCACTGAAATTAAGGCAAATTCGTGGATTTTAATGATCAAAATTGGTTTAATATTTTACGCGAACACTACACATTGAATAAAACTGTTTTTTTTACGGATTTTATCGCGTTTATTTTATTATTTTTATTCCCGACGTTTCGAGTGCTTTACAGCAACCCATGGTCACGTGGGGGACTGAGATGTTTGACGTCCCGATGTCACAGTTAGCCCGGCTACCTTCAGTTTTTAATATTAATTTTTGGTTGAAATTAGAATGTTTTTTAATTTCAATAGCCTCGCGTATCATCCTTGGTAGGAATCGGTGTTCTTTTGCAAGGATTTGTGGTCTATCAAATCTCATGTAATGGCGGGGACGATCTTGAACATATACACAGACTGCAGACTTCCCAGAGCGTCGGTGCTTCACGTCAGCTATATGTTCTTTCACGCGGGTTTTAATGGATCATTTTGCTTGTCCTATGTAAGAGAGACCACATTCGCAATCAAGCTTGTACACTCCTGCATCTAGCAGAGGGATATTAAACTTGACGGATGGTAAAAATTGACTAATCTTCTTCGGCGGCTTGAAGTATGTTTTAATCGAAGCTAGCTTCAAAATGTAGCCAACCTTGTCTGTGACTCCTCTGACATAGGGTAGTAACTAAACTAAAACATGGAGTTAATCATCCAAAATCCTGATAACACTATTGGTCACACTGTGTATAGAAAATAGACCCATAACCATAACCCCTGGGCATGATGTGATCGCTACCAAGCTATTTCTAATTTGTTTTGTGTTGTTAATTGTGTAACATAATATATAGATTGTAAGCTGTTTTCTGTTTAAATTTCCCACTGGGTTTCTTGCTGATTTGTAGTGTTATGCTACTTACATATCATTTTTACACTATTCTAAATTTATTTTTCCATTCTGTTTTTGATTTTCTTCATTCACTGGATATTTTGCATCACCTTTATTTTCCATAGGATCCTGTAACGTTTTTATACCACAAGAACACAATAACAAATCATTTTCACTTCGTATATTCACGCTATCAGCACTTTTTAAATCGGTGTCGATGCAGTCTACCATTTTCGATCTTTTATTTAGTTCTCCTTAACTCTGCAATGTCGGTTTCGTGCGCGCTGTTGCTCTACCTTTTTTTCTATATTAATAATATCTCAAAATAAATCTTGCCGTTTCTCTATTACGAGCCTGAAACCAAAATTTGACATGTTTTCACATAGTTGTTTATCTGGTTGTCATGGCAATTTTTATACAAATTCGTTAACGGTTCTGATGTTTTTACTTCAATACTTCCACAAAAATACTCTTTTCCTCTTGGCCATTTACAAAAATTTGCTTTTAATTTAAATAATTTCCCGTTCTTATCCCAGATCCGTCGTCGAGCGCGGGGCTCTCTAAAAAGGTATAAAAGCCGAACAAAACGGCCAATAAAGGCAGTCTCGCTTCAGCTTTCAAACTGGAAGCATCTCCTAAAGGCCTTATCTCGGGGCCGCACTGCTCCGGGATCCTGCAAGCCATTGCCTTCACCTGAAGTCGTCGCCTAGCAACGCCTACGCCTCCACCTACTAGTGCCCGCGCTATCTTTAGCCGCTCTGCGTGCTTGCTCCAAGCGCTGTGAGCGTTTACTCCAGGCGCTGAGAGCGCCTACTCAAGGCGCAGCGTGTGCCTACTCTGGGCGCTGCGTGTGCCTACTCCAAGCGCTGCGTGTGCCTACTCCAGGCGCAGCGTGTGCCTACTCTGGACGCTGCGTGTGACTACTCCAAGCGCTGCGTGTGCCTAGACCAGGCGCTGCGTGCCACCACCGCCAAGTGCGGTGTGCCACTTTGATTTTCAGGCTCCGCTTCAGTATTCATCTATCTTTATTATTTATTTAAAAAAAAAATAATTGTAATTCACGTCATACATCACCATCATCATACTTCATTTTTCTTTATATAAAATTTTAAATATCTTTTTAAAATTTTAAATAAATTATTTTGTTTGTTCCATTTTTTTTTGTTGTTTCGTTATTGTTAGGTTAGGT